>BSBK01012595.1:2500-69735 GCA_027943335.1 Chamaecyparis obtusa
GTTTAGAAATTCTTGCTCCCATACAAAACCAATGTGTAGACAAATTCAAAATTAAAAAAATCCAGTAATGCCAACCTATTCCTTCATGTCTGTCAGGGCCAAGGTATCAACAATCAACTAAGTGTGCACAGACTAGTCTGAGAGGCCAACCTGATAAAAAATTGGTTCAACAACCATGAGGCCAGAGGGGGAAAGCGAGTTGTGAGCATTATCCTCCATGCCTTGGGTGATCATTGAGCTCTCAGTCCATCTAACAACAGTCATCATAGGAGGAATGGATGAAAGAGAAGGGCCATGAACATCCCCAATCGGGTGTAGATTTAGATCAGGGAGATCACTAGATAATTTCCACCAAGATGTTGAGGCAGTAGGATTTTCCCCCAAATTGGGAATGTTTGGGATTTCCAACAAGTCCACTAAGGCAAAGACAATAAATTTAACCTTGTCCACCAAGTCTTGTCCTAAACAATGACCATGAGAATGCAGTTCTCTTTTGACAAACCTAAAGCTTTGTTTTTCCATGGTCCATTTGATACTATCAAAAACCACCATGGAGTTGTGATTCCTTAACAGTGAGCGCTAAGAGAAAAGCCCACCAACTATAGCATGGCCCTTCCAAATATCGCACCCCTGCACAACAGCCCTAAGTTTTTTATCCTACAAGAACTATGGCTTGATGAACTTGTGTGCAAGGATGTCAAGGAGATGTGGAGACTATAGCAAATCAAGTGCATTTGAGAGGAAGATTGAAACCAATTGCAAAGGGAAGAGGAATTGTTTGGTCTGAGGAAATAGAGTTTCCTCACCAATAACTCATTTGATTGCGTGGCAGATGAAACTAGAGTGGCTTACGAAGATAGTATCTAGAACCGAGTCTTCAATATATTGAGGGAGAGGCTCTTCCATGATATCCAGTGTCAATTTCACTCTGAAGTTATTTGGAAGCATATCATAGTGGTATGCTCTGCATTTGCCGCACTTTACACAATTTTCATCGAAGGAATCCATAGATGTGAAATGAGCTCTCTGGACAACCAACAGATTAAAATAGGCAAGTCATGACATACACCCAAGTGAGATGAAATAATTCTTAGATCTAAATCAATCTAAGAATGTTAAATGGTTTCAATACATTAAGCTAAACCTTCAAGATCCCGCACATGTTAGTATAGGAAACCATATTATCACTAGGACATGTCATTATGGGTAATTGAAGAAAATGTGCCGGATGATTCTCCACACACTTTGGGCATACATCAATAACTACTGGTGGCATGAAAATCATTGGCGTCATATAAACTATTGTTTCTCATCATCGATAATTAGGCAAGGATGTTGTGGGTGTGACGTGCAGAGTACAACTCAAGCCTCATCATCAGATGATGAGCATTGTGTGCAGTCCAAATCAACTAGGTTTTGTAGATGTTAATGATTTTGGAGGACGTCATCTGGTGTGAAGGACATGATGTCCACTCCTTCACATCCAATATTAGAAAGGTAGTTCACCGCAACATTTCCCTCCCACAATGTGTGTGAGAGCTACATTTCTAAAAAGGTGTCCAGGAGGAGCCAGATTTGGTGAAGTATGTAGGCTAGTTTCCAATTATGGGATTCCCTCTTCAGGTAGGCATTGATAATAACTGAGGAGTCTCCTTCTATGTGAATATTTTTAAAACTACCCTATTTGGCAAGGACAAGTCCAGCAAATAGAGCTTTTGCTTCAGCCATGTTGTTAGTTCCCTGAGGTAGTGGTGAGGCTCTGAGGGCTAGGATGATGCCCTTATGATCTCTGATGGATGCCCCCAACCTGGATATGCTCAGATTACCTCGCGAAGCTCCATAAAAGTTTATTTTAACCGATCCCAGTGAAGGAGGGATCCATTTTATCAAAGCTCTGTTGATTGGTGTGTTAGAAGGTGATGCATTTGTGAGTCCACTTGGAACCCATAAGCCCTTCTAATTGTGCATAAGTGAACCATCCCATTGTGGAAGAATTGGCCTGCCTTTGATCTTAGCTAAACTGGCATTGACAACTTTTGATATCAAATTTTCAATACCAACCACAACTTTCTCAAGGGTAGATTTGACCTTCCTGAAGATACGTTTATTCCTTTCCCACCATATTTCCCAAACAACTAGTATAGGAGCGCAAAGCCAAATATTATTAAAAAGAGTTTTGGGGTACAAGATTGGCCATGCTTGAAAGAGATCCCAGAGATTTTGGGGGAGTGGGGTTTTGAATTGTAATTTACTAAGGACAAAAATCCAACATTCTTGGGCAAATGAACAATTTAAGAATAAATGATCTGGGTCCTCAAGAGCCTCTTCACAAAGTAGACATTTGAAAGGTTGTGCAATGTTGAACTTACATAGTCTATCACTAGTAAGAATTCTCCTCTTTAATGCTAACCATGCAAACAATCCAACTTTAGGAAGCACAACTTTGTTCCAATAGAAGTGATAGGCACAATGAGGGGACAAATTTTTATTCAACTGTTGGATAAATCTATAACCTTCTTTGATGGAGTAATCACCATTGCACCCAGGGGCCCAAACAACTTTGTCTTTCAAATCTGACAATAAAACTACCTTCTTTGATAAGATATTCTGAAACTAATCTTTGTGCAAATTAGATATGGGCAGGAGGTGGGGGTCCTTCCATATAACCTATCTTGACAATAAAGTGACAACTGCTACATAGTCGATAAGATGCTGACCCCACAAATCTTCTACTGCAATTATAATCTTCTGAGATTTGATCTCATTGACTAGAGGGGGATGTCCACCCCAAGAGTCTCTCCAAAAGTTGATGTCTAATCCATTGTTCATCTCCCAAAAGACATAACAACACAGTATACCTCTAGCTACCATCATGAAGTTCCATATAATAGATCCTTTTGGAGGATCTGAGATATTAAGCACCCGACATGGAGAGCTACAATCAAGGTATTTTTGTTCCATAATGTGGCCATTTATTCTAAGGTTTCATATACATTTTCCAGACAAGTTTTCCTCTAAAATCTTTGTTCCTCTTAGCTAGATCATGGACCCTGGCACCACCCAATGCTTTGATATGTGCCATGTCTTTGAGGGATATAAGGGGTAATTTCTTGTCTCTAGTCATGTTGTCAGACCATAAGAAATCTCTTTGAAACTTTTGAATTTGAAGGATAACACTGGAGGGAGCTTTAAGAATAGTCAGGTAGCAATTTGGGATGGCTGCTAAGACTATTTTAATGAGGAGAATTCTGCCTGAGAGAGAAAGCCATCTAGCTTTTCATGCCATATGTATGCACCCAAAAATGGTCGCCTAAACTTTGGGCCCCATTTATTTGATTTATCAACACTGAATCATTTTTATCAATAATCAATATTTTCAACATTATCAATTCCTTGATCAAGTCTTAATTTCGATCATATATTGGATTTTTATCCTATGGGCTAATCATTTATCCTAAGTCTTTATTTGATTAAAAGGAATATTTCCTCCCCTTTTGATTAAATAAAAAACCCTATTTTCTTCTTGTCCTAAGTTGCACAAATAAAGCATTATTCCTATTTTACAAAAAAGGAAAAAAGCACTTTTTGTCTCACATGAGGCTCAAAATTCAACACTTCACTCTCATTGGAGGATACTTGTGCACATGGATTGCTCTTCTTTCAACCTCCACCGCTGATTAAGACTTTTGCCTCTTAATCTAAATGGTCCATTCCTTTGCATTTCTTATAAAAGGAGAGCTCTCTCCTTCATTTTGATACCATGTTTTTGATACTAATCTTAGGCTGCAGGAATTCTTGGAGACTTTTGGAGCTTTTGGAAACCCTATTGTTCTTAGTCTTTCACTCTTGCATTTTAGCTTCATTTCATAGCTTAGTTTCCTTTGATGCAATAGATTAATCTCACATAGTCTAAATAGGAAGGTTGTAATCATTTGCATTTCCTTTCAATAGCTTAATTTGTACTTTCATTTCCATAGAATAGTTTGCATTCTCATTTAGATTTGCATTGCATACTTTGATTTCATTGAAGATATTGGCACTTTTGCCCTTGTCTTCATTGTGAATCTCTCATTGTATGGTTGACTAGCAAGGTCACAAGTTTGTAGCTCTAGCTGAGAGCAAATTTATCATAGTCCCTTGCAACTCCATGCATAGAGAGCTATGAGCCGCTTTGTGAGGCCTCATTCTTGAGAAACCTTGCATGTAATGGTTCATAGAAGTGCACCATTTTAGTGTGTACACCATAACCTTGCTTTTGATTCTATCAATGATGGAAGACCAGTAGTATACTTTTTTTTCCCCCATGAAAAAGGGAATGCCAAGATATGTGGACGGGAGAAGATTAATAGAGAAGCCTAAGATCTGAATGATTTTATTCATTGTTTTCTTATTGGTATTGAACATGTATATTTTTTACTTCAGAGCATTCATCCTTTGGCTTGAGGTTGAGGAGTATAAGTCAAGGGTGTACTTGATCTTCTTAGCTTCTTTAATTGAAGAGATTCCAAATAGAAGTGTGTCATTAGAAAAAATGGAATAGGTAACTGAGATGTTTGTTCCTTCAATGTGAGCCCCCAACCAAAGGCCAAAGAGTTCATCCTAGTGATCGATCTACTGAATACTTCAACCATAATTATAACAGAACTAGGGATAATGGGTCACCTTGTCAGACACCTCTTGTGGAAGGAAAAAAACTAGCAGGGGGTCCATTGATGATGACTGAAAACCATGAGCTTGATATGCAGGATTTGATCTATTTACACCAATATTTTGCAAAACCAAATTTTCAAGCACTTTGAAGAGGAAATCCCAACACACCTTGTCATAGGTCTTCATCATATCCAGTTTAATAACCAAATTAGAGGATTTACTCTCGTTGATTGAGTGAAGAACTTTACGGGAAACTAAGGCACCTTCCATGGTTTCTCTACCGGGTACAAAGCCCCCTTGTTCTTGGAAAATGATGGTTGGAATGAGATGTTGCAATCTCATGTAGATTGCCTTAGTGATAATTTTGTAGACTGTATTGCACAATGAAATAGGCCAAAAATCTACAAATGTCTTTGGATCTTTAATTTTGGGAATGATCAATAAGTTGGTAGTATGGAATTGTTTAAGCATAGTTTTTGATTTCATGGACTTCCACCACTGCCAGTAGATCCCACCCAATGGTGTCCCAACAAACTTGGAAGAATAAGGCTATAAACCCATCAAGACTGGGGGCCTTATCTGGGGAAAAGGAGAATACCACCTTTTGAATCTCTTGAATAGTGAATGGGGCCATGAGAATAGCATTGTCTTCCTTTGTGATTAGAGATGGAATGGAATCAAGGTGTTCTTTGGTTTGAGAATCATGAGAATTCAGGGGAGGATCATCTGGGGAAAGGAGGTTCCTAAAAAAGTTGATTCCTTCCTCTCGAATACCTTTAGTATCCAAAATAGCGTTTCCATTTGAGGCATCATTGATTGTGTTAGTTTGGAGTGCAACTCTCTTTTGTTTAGCAGAGGCATGAAAAAATTTGGTATTTTTATCCCTTTCCTGAAGCCAAAGTTCTCTCAATTTTTGTCTCTAGTACTCCTCTTCTCTACTGCATAGTTCTTCGCAAGACTGTTGTAAATTTTTTTGTTTATGCAGGGTATCATTGTCCAATCCATGTTGAATCACTTGATCTAGGATCTCTTCCAGCTAGCACCTAACAAACTCTTTTTCTTTGAAGGTATTTTTAGACACAATTTCATTCTATTTCTTGATGTGGGTTTTTACGCACTTTAATTTCATAGAAAATTGATGTATTAAAGAGCCATCCATGCAAGGGGCATTAAGTCACCATTGATAGAGGAGAGGGAAAAAGTGGGGATGTCTGAGCCACATTCTTTCAAATTTGAAGTAAGGGTGGTGATTGAAGCCCTTATCTGGAGCACCCACATCAAATTTCAGAAGCATTGGGAAGTGATCATAACCCAAAAGAGGCATAATTCCATAGGATATATCTTTATTGGAAAGTTTCCAGTCTTGAGTAAGAAGAAATCTATCAAGTATGACTACAATTTGTGCAAAATTAGCTAACTTGTTGGTCCAAGTATACGATCCTTTAATAGGTCTAACCTGCATCTTTTAGCTTAGGTAAATCAGTTTCTTGCAATCATTTGTATTTGTATTTTGGATTTTGCTAACATTGTGAGCCTAACTAGTTGTGATTGTAGGTGCCTTTTTCTTGAGAAGCTTGCCAAAAATCACATGTCAAAGAGGGCTACTAACAGTTTTTGCAGGGCTACCCAAAGAGCATAAAAACAAAAACAAAAAAATAAATCTTGCTTGTTTATTTGCTTTCCTTTCAATTGTGGCATTCACTAATTGTATTAGGAATTTTTAAAACCTTGTGAAAGAGATTTTGAGGTGGTAGGAGAAGTATGCTCTTCACCTTTAGGTGAATCAGAAAATCTTGACCCATCTTAAGGTTTTGGAAGCAAGGGAGTAATTGAATCTCTTTGCTTGGTGTGTTTGGGAGAGATTCTTGAGATAGGGGAGTATGCTCTTCACCCTTGTAGTGAACCAAAAAAATTGAACCTCAAGAGTTGATCCACTTTTTGTTTAGTTGTTAGAATCCTTTAGCGGGCTTGCTCTTGAGAAATCAAGAGGAATGACTCAAGTGGGGACAACCTTGTCATCATTTTCCTTGGTGGCAAGTGATTCCAACTCACTATAATCTCAAGGCTATCAAGGACACCAAAAACCTTGGTAGACATAACACTTATCTTCATTTGATGTGAGTAGCTCATGGGATTGCGACCATGGGGAAAACATTGAACAAGAATGCTTAAGGTACTCTTGAGGCTACGAGGTCCTAGTCCTTTATGAGGAGAAAGAGGGGTGTTGTGAATGGAAATCCTTATTAAGAACCATTAGATAGAAGCCACTTTGTTTAGCCGCTTGTCTTCTTAGTGCAAGGATTGATCCAAGTGGTTTACTCGGATCACCTTAAGATACTCACCATATGTGTCCCTTTGGTTGTGTCATTTGACACTTCCACGACAAAGCCAACATCTCTTGTGGGTAACCACTTGGTGTGAGGCAAGGGGGCATCAAGTTGTGGGCTAAGTTGGTAAGTATTGAGCCTTGACTTTTTAGGATAGACTTGCTTGAATTATCTTCGGTTGTGTGATGCCAATATAAACGTTCTCACATACAAACGATCGGTAGCATTCATAAGGTTCTTTTTCAATTCTGATATCACAAGTGTTTGCCTTGGCAAGGTTGCTTTTGCCCTTGTTTCAAGTATTTTGAGACATGTTTGATCCCTCACTATTTGCAAACCTGCCAAAATTCTGCTGATATTGTGACTGAAATTGAAAACATCAACCCTCAAACCAAAATTTTTGACCAAACAGACCCAAAAATGCAAATTTTACACAGTTCTGGTCAAGAGTTAAGTAATTTTGCAACAGTATCACGCCCTTTAGAGCAAAGTATCGCGTGATACTTCGCGGGTTTGAAAAGTATCGCCTTCTTTGAGAAGAAATATCACGTGATAGTTCACCCTTGACAGACTATCGCTTGACCTGCCTGGAGTGTATCGCCCCACTCTTATAAGGTATATCACCTGGCATAAGGTGAAGTATCACACGGTTATAGGTATATCACCCCAGTAGCCTGGAGTATATCGCCTGGGTAATTTCTGTCGTGCTTGCAATTTGGTCAGTTTTAGTTGCTGTTAATCAGGTTAGGTCTTAGACTAGGCTTCTTGCTCTGACGTTTGAGACCTATCTTGACTCTAAATTTCTAGTTTTAGTTCTCCGGGATAGCATCATCTAATTTACGAAATCACTTTGGAATAATTGTCAAATTAGAAGGTCATTCTTGGTGCCAAGGTTCATCTCTAAGGTTGTTAGCTACATTCTTGGAAAATTTTAGTACTCTTATTGTCCAAATCACTTTCATTTAAATCTCAATTTCAATCATATTTTGGCCTAGTCCAACCTCCTGGTTCAAAAGTGCAAGGGTATTCACCCTTTGATTTGAAGCACCTCTTTGACAGTGTTGGTAAAGCCCTTTTTTTTATCTTCTCATTTCTCTTTGGACAATAAAGGACTTTGATTATCCTAGTTTGGCACTGACATTTTGAGAGGTCACCTTATCATTGAGAGTATCTTTCTTTCATGTCAGTTATGACAAGGTACCAAGTCAATCAAGGGAAGCGACCCCCTATTGCCTTTAGCCAGTTACCACCCGTCAAGACTCGTCAACAGCATAAGGGAAAAGGACCCATTTTTGATCAATCACCTAAGAGTGAATCTGAGGTTTGTTTTAATCTAAAAGCTAATCCTAGTGAAGTGAGCACCTCTTTTGTACCACTTTCATCAAGTATGGACATGAGTTACACTTTCACCCGACAACAAAGAGAAGCCATGAATCAAACTCTTGAGGATATCTTCCAACGACATAGAAGAGAGTACGGTGGTTCTTCTCATGCTAGTCCACCTGGGTCACCTCCCAACAATGTGAGGTATTTTGATGCTCACCAATGAGCTGAGAGACATCATAAGCAAGCTCACTCAGATTCAGGGTCACAACACGAGGACCAGAACAATGAATCTAGTGATCACCACATAAACGTAGCCAATGCAATAAGGCATTCGAGACCATCCTCCCCACTTAAAGACACCTCTCGATATGCAAATACAAGATTGAGAAGCATTGAGAGGGAGAAGCAAGCCTATTTAGATGAACAAGCTGCTAAAAAGGAAAAATTCAGACAACTAGAAGAAGAGGAACGTGCATTATTGGATATAAAGAAAAGAGTCACCCAAGAAGAAGAAGATAGACTCTACGCACAACAACTCCAAAGCTGATTCAACGGGAGGGGAACCAATAGTGGGACCAACTCACCCCCATATACCCCTTCGCCAAGTCCTAGAAGAAGATCAAGGACACCCTCATGATCCCCAAGTCCTAGAGGAAGAAGGGTTTCAAGATATGATCATCATAGGAGACGATCACCTCATAGACATTCAAAGCAACCCTCCCAATGAGCACATCATGGCTCACAACATGGAGGAAGTTATGCCAAATTTGATCATATGGATTTTATGACTATGCAACAAGAACCATCCTTTCAAGCATATGTAGAATGATATGTGGAATAAAACAAGGATCAATTCCTAGAAAGCCTTATCAACAAAGGTGCTAAAGTTCCATATGATTTTGATGTCCACCAAAAGATTAAGAAACATAATCCTTCAACCAATGAGGTGATCGTGCAAATGCAGAAGGACATAGAAAGGATGAGGGCTCCTAAGAGCACATTTAATTTGGACTCCATATGTCCCAACTTGATTGACAAGACTATGGTGTTGGTTGAGTTCCCTAAGAAAGTTGAGTTTCCAACCTATGACAAATATGATGGCGTTGGTGACCCTCATGACCATATTCGACAGTTCTACATAATGAGCTTTACTTTTCATCATGAAGACTCCTACTTGATGAGATTATTTCCAAGGAGTCTCAAAGGCCAAGCCATGGAGTGGTTCACCAACCTTACTCCTCTAGTAAAGTCATTTAAAAAACTCGTCCAAAGATTTGTTCAGCATTTTGCTTATAATCTATCAAGGTCGGTCACAATGCTTGATTTGTGCAAGCTTAAACAAAATCAAGGAGAATCTTTTGTCACTTTCCTACAAAGATGGAGATGTTTGTGCTCAAAATATCCCAGGACAATTCCTGAGGAGGAAAGAATAGACATCATTGTGAGTAACTTAGTGCCAAAATTAAGATATGAGGTAAGAAAGATACCATTTAATTCTTTCGATACCATGGTCAAAGTGGCATGTCACATAGAGGATGTCCTAAAAGAACAAGGAATTTTGGCTAAATCAACTAATAACAACAATGGCCAAAACAACAACAATCATGGTTATAAGGACAAAAAGAACTCCTATTGGAATAAGAATAAACACGTGGTCAATGATGGAGTTTTTGACTCACCACAACCTAAGAATGAAGGATTTCTTAATCTCTCCAATGTGGTACAAGCCATGAAGCTACAAGCATCCTCAGGACAACAAGAGAATAAATCCAAGTATCAAGGGAAACCCAAGAAGGAAAAGAGATAATTCACCAAACTTGGGGACTCCTATGCTGACATTTTCAAAACACTAATTGCTCATAATTTGGTGCAACCTCAGGATCTTGCCAAGCACTGCATACCCGATCCTAAACGTCATTGGTGGGATGAGAAAGCCTTTTGTGTCTTCCACAATGGAATTGGACATGATATCAAAAAAAAATTTAGGCTTAAACATCTTGTCCAAGACCTCATTGAAAGTGGGCGATTACAAGTTGATGGTTTAACCACTAATGCAGATCATAAGGGTTTTAAGGAACCCTTGCCCAAATATGAAAAAGGGGAAAATTCTAACAACAAGCATGGTGAGGCTACTATCAACTATACATACACAAATGCTGAAAATGTGATTAACATGCTTGAAGTGGCTGACAATAGCATCAACATGATGAGAGGGAAAGATCCTTATGGATATGATGTGGACTCAACTCCTATGACTAATGAAAGACCTGTTGTGGTGATAAGAGGTCCTCACTCATGAAGAATGCCCCAGTCCCTCAATGCTGTCACTAGGGGTCAGGCTCAAGCTCCCATTATTATCAGAGGTCCTAGCACTAGCAAGTCTAAGCAGCCCATGCCCAAGGGTGTTCCTCCCAAATCTGCCAGTGGTCCTGATTCGAATTATAATCTTATTGACCAATTACAATGAACACCCGTGCAGATATCCATTTTTGAACTTTTAGAATTGTCCCCTAAGAATAAGCGTGTCCTTGAAGATGCTTTGCGAGTAGCTAGTGTCCCTAACAACTTAGATATTGATAAATTCCAGAATATGGTCAACCATTTGGCTAGCCCTCATTACCTCACCTTCTCAGAAGAAGATGACAAATCCATCAGTCACCCACATAGCTTGGCCTTACACATCGAAGTCATGATTCATACAACCTGTGTCAGGCGTGTACTGATAGATGGGGGTGCAAGGCTCAATATTTGTACCATGAGTTTGTTCAAGGCTCTAGGATATTCTGAGAACGTCATTGACACAAGGAAAAAGATCACAATCAAGGCATATGATGAAGCAGAAAGAAGTTCGAAGGGATTGGCTGTTTTGTCTATTCGCATTGGTCTAGTAGAAAAGGATATCTTATTTCAAATTGTTGATGTTGGACCTTTAGCCTACAAAATTTTGCTAGGTCGGCCATGGATTCACAAAATGCAAGCAGTCCCATCAACGTATCACCAATGTGTTAAGTTTCCCCATAATGGTGTAGAAATTTGCATACCTGGAGATAGTGCTTTGTCAGTTAATAACATTTTTTCTGGATCACATGTACCTTTGAATAGGGAAGCTGACAGTCCTAGTAGTTCATTTGAACAATGCAAGCAGAAGTTTAAGACCATAGATCTTGGGATGGGAGATTATAAAATTGATTCTTTTACAAAAATGCCAATCTCTCCTAGGTCTTATGGGAAACCATCACCAAATATGAAACTTGCATCATCAGCAATGACATTATTTGGAAAATTTGTTGAGTCTTCAGTTCCTATTCAGGAAGAGAAAGAGGAAGTTTCCATAAGAGACTGGATCTATCATGAAGAAAAATACCAACACAATGAGAACTTTGCTCCTTCACCTAAAGCTTATGGGAGAGGGTATACATTGGTTAAGAATATGGGTTATCCAGGATATGGTCCCCTTAGCCATAGGTTGGATGCTAAAGCTGAGCCTCTTAACCATGCCCTTTTTGGATGAAAGAATACGTCAACAGTTGGCTTAGGTTTTGAACATAAGAAGAAGAAAGGTATCCCTATCCCAGCTGCGATGGACAGTGATAGTGATTCAGACTATACACCTGATCTTTCTAATCAACAAGACATGTCTGATGATTGGGTGCCTTCAACAAATCTTCTTTGGGGAGATTCAAAAGATTTGATACTTGACGGTCCTACTATCCCAGCTATGACGGATAGTGACTATATGACTGCTAGATCGATAATGGAAAGTGTTGCTATCCTAGCTACGATGGATAGTACCAATGCTAGCACTAGAGAAGGGGAAACCCTTCCTAACCTTGAGGCTTCTACATCATGAGGCCCAAATGATGATTTAGACACAGAATCCCATGAGTATGAATGGGACTCAATTTCAGATGCAACAGTTGATTTGGACATGGATGTTGTCCATGCTTATAGTACCCAACCCGATGCGGCTAACGAGCTTAGTGTAGGACTAGAGGATTGTACTCCTTAAATTGCCTTAGTAGATGATGCTTTGTTTGGTAGGATGAGTCCTAATTTGGGTATCTTAGGAGAAGACTTGATGAATCCCAATTGTATGGTCACCAGAGATAACACCTTTCACATAAATAATATTGAAACAGTCATTGACCTACCCCTTGTTCACTATGACCTAATTGACTGGTCTCAGTACCATCAAGAGCCTATAGTCCTCACTTTTTAGAATGATTACGAAATTGCCTACTATCTAAATGCTCTTGAACCCATGGCTTCTTCCACCAGTGAACCAACAACAAGTATGACGGAGCCTGATATTAAGTACCTCAGTCTAAAAATAAAAGAGAAAGAAAGAAAGAAAAATAGGTCTGATGACGAAAACCACTTTGTGGCGGTATCAGAACCAAAAATAGTAAAAAGAGATGACATATCTGAGGGTGAAAACCTCTTTGAGGTGCCTAAGGATGGGGTACTTAATAACTTGCCAAGTTATTTCCAGGATAGATCATCAGTATTGATTGAGCCAACAAAACCAGTCAATTTGAACATAGAAGAAACTCCTCAAATAGTTCATCTTGCTCAGTCTTTATTAGAAGAAGAGACCAAGGCATATATACAATTCTTACAAAAGAAGAAAATTAATTTTGCATGGACCTATTCAGACATGCCAGGGCTTGACAAAAATCTTATAATGCATCACTTATCCATAGCTCCAGGAGTCAAACTAGTGAAACAAAGACTCAGAAAAATGCATCCACATGTAGCTCTCCTTGTCAAAGCAGAATTAGAAAAACTTTTGAGAGCTGGATTCATCAGAGCCATCGATTATGTAGAATGGATCTCAAACATAGTACCAGTTTCCAAACATGATGGGTCCATTTGTGTATGCACAGATTTTAGAGATTTAAACAAAGCATGCCCAAAGGATGATTTTCCACTTCCAAACATTGACATGATAGTAGACATGACAGCGGGCTATGACATATACTCTATAATGGATGGTTTCTTAGGATATAATCAAATTAAAATAGCTCCCAAAGACCAAGAGAAAATAGCGTTCACATGTGTATGGGGAACCTATTGCTGGAACGTCATGCCATTTGGGTTAAAGAATGCAGGAGCAACCTACCAAAGAGTTATGACCACTATCTTTCATGATATGATGCACAAAAACATGGAAGATTATGTGGATGATACCCTGGCAAAATCAAGAAAATGGGACACACACCTCGATGATCTGGAAGTAATTCTAGATCGCATGGAACAGTTTCAACTCAGATTGAATCCAAAGAAGTGTGCATTTGGTGTCACCTCAGGAAAATTTTTAGGATTTATAATATCAGAAAAAGGTATAGAGGTTGACCCCGAAAAGGTCCAAGCAATTTTAGACATGCCACCTCTGAGAAACATTAGTCAGATGAGAAGTCTTTAGGGATGACTCCAGTTAATTAGGAGGTTTATCTCATAGCTGGCAGATAGAGCACAACCCTTTAATAAGATGCTGCATAAAGGTTCTTCTTGTGTATGGAATGAGGATTGCCAAAAGAGCCTTGATCAAATAAAATAGCATTTGGCTAATCCTCTAGTTTTGATGCTTCCTATTCCAGCGAAGCCTTTGATTCTATACATTTCAGCAACAGAGTCTTCCTTGGGGGCATTGTTAGCTCAATTAGATGATACTGGGAAAGAACAGGCCATATACTATATCAGCCGTACTCTAGTCTCCTATGAGATCAATTACAATAACATTAAGAAGTCTTGTCTTGTAGTGGTGTTTGCTTCTCAAAAGTTGCGACACTATATGCTTGCTCATACCATACATTTGGTTACAAAAATTGATCCTCTTAAGTACTTGCTTAGTAAGGCTGCCCTCACGGGTAGACTTGCTAAATGGATGATGGTCTTAACTGAATTTGACATAGAGTACATTGAAAGAAAGGCCATAAAAGGGCAAGCTATTATTGACCAATTAGCTGATTTTCCAATTCAGGATAGTATGCCTGTTCAAGTGGAATTCCCAGATGAACACATCTTGTATACGACTACTCACACTTGGAAAATGTTCTTTGATGGTTCTTGCATGCCAAATGGATCAGGTGTTCGAGTATTATTTGTTTCTCCACATGGGTACAATATTCCAAAGTCTTACAAACTTTTATTCCCATGTACGAATAATATTGCAGAATATGAAGCTTTAACCAATGGCTTGAGAATGGCTATAGAATGGAACATCACAGAGTTACATGTCTTTGGGGATTCCCATTTTATCATCAACCAAGTCAATGAGGAGTATCAAACCAAGGATGATAAATTGATACCCTACAAAAAGATGGTTGACTCATTGAAACGTTACTTTACCTTTGTGACATTTCGACAAATCCCTAGGACAGAGAACAAAGCTACAGATGCCATGGCCACATTAGCTTCACTTCTTTAGTTGGAGACACATGAATCAAGATTTGAATTCCTCATGGAAGAGCTACACCATCCCATCTTTGACTCATCTGAAAGCTATGTCATTTGTACCATTGTCACACATGAGTCTTCCCGATATGGTGCTATCTATTCATATCTTCGTGATGGCATCATCCCCGACACATTCAACCATTCTGAATGCCGAAACCTCATCCATAATGCCTCTTGCCACACCCTTATCTTTGGTGATTTATATAGGAGGGGTTTAGATGGGACGCTCCTTAGGTGCTTGGAAAAGGAGGAATCGAACCAAGCGTTAGTTGACATCCATGAGGGCATTTGTGGTGGACATTCTAATGGTCTTTCCATGGCCTGAAGGTTGCTTAGGGTGGGATATTATTGGCCCACAATGCAGATAGATGCAGTATCCTTTACTAAGTCATGTGAAGAATGTCAGAAACATGGAAACTTGATTCATGCTCCAGGTAGGGAGCTGATCCCTTCTGTTTCTCATTGGCCATTTCAGCGCTGGGCCTTTGATCTAGTTGGGAAGATTCATCCCAACTCATCAGGTGGACATAAGTTCATTATTACTGCCACTGACTACTTCACAAAATAGGTGGAAGCTGTGCCACTTTCTGTTGCTTCAAGGAAGACTATCTCTTTGTTCATCTTGAATCATATTATTTGTTGATTTGGAGTGCCTTCTGAGATTATCACCGATAACGGAGGTCAATTCAAGAATAAGGACCTAAAGCATTTATGCAAAAAGTTTAAAATCAAGCAACATTGGTCCTCCATCTATTTTCCACAAGGAAACGGACACGCAGAAGCCTCTAATAAAACCATTCTTAAAATTCTTCATAGGACAGTGCACAAGAATTGTAGGGATTGGCACTTGCACATTAATCTAGCACTATGGGCTTCCAGAACAAGCATTTGCACACCTATAGGAGCCACACCTTTTGCCCTTACCTATGGCCTTGAAGCGGTATTACCTTTAGAAGTAGAGATCCCATCACTCAGAGTCTCACTCAAAGGATTGATAATAGATGAGGATTACCGTGCCATGAGGTTATAGGAACTAGAACTTCTAGATGAGAAGCGTAAGGCTTCCTTTGATCATATGAGAGTGTATCAGAAGCGTATGTCCAAGGCATTTAACAAGAAGGTTCACCCTAGAGAATTTCAAATAGGTGATCTTGTTTTGCGAGAGAACCCTAAGAATCAACAGAACAGAGAACAAAAGGGCAAGTTTGAACCAATTGACATGATAGTGGACATGACAGTGGGCTATGACATATACTCTATAATGGCTGGTTTCTCAGGATATAATCAAATTAAAATAGCTCCCGAAGACCAAGATAAAATAGCGTTCACATGTGCATGGGGAACCTATTGCTAGAATGTCATGCCATTTGGGTTAAAGAATGCAGGAGCAACCCACCAAAGAGCTATGACCACTATCTTTCATGATATGATGCACAAAAACATGGAAGATTATGTGGATGATACCCTAGCAAAATCAAGAAAATGGGACACACACCTCGATGATCTGGAAGTAATTCTAGATCGCATGGAATAGTTTCAACTCAGATTGAATCCAAAGAAGTGTGCATTTGGTGTCACCTCAGGCAAATTTTTAGGATTTATAATATCAGCAAAAGGTATAGAGGTTGACCCCAAAAAGGTCCAAGCAATTTTAGACATGCCACCTCTAAGAAACATTAGTCAGATGAGAAGTCTTCAGCGATGACTCCAGTCAATTAGGAGGTTTATCTCACAGCTGGCAGATAGAGCACAACCCTTTAATAAGATGCTCCATAAAGGTGCTTCTTGTGTATGGAATGAGGATTTCCAAAAGAGCCTTGATCAAATAAAATAGTATTTGGCTAATCCTCCAGTTTTGATGCCTCCTATTCCAGGGAAGCCTTTGATTCTATACATTTCAGCAACAGAGTCTTCCTTGGGGGCATTGTTAGCTCAATTAGATGATACTGGGAAAGAACGGGCCATATACTATATCAGTCATACTCTAGTCTCCTATGAGATCAATTACAATAACATTGAGAAGTCTTGTCTTGCAGTGGTGTTTGCTTCTCAAAAGTTGTGACACTATATGCTTTCTCATACCATACGTTTGGTTGCAAAAATTGATCCTCTTAAGTACTTTCTTAGTAAGGCTGCCCTCACGAGTAGACTTGCTAAATGGATGATGGTCTTAACTAAATTTGACATAGAGTACATTGAAAGAAAGGCCATAAAAGGGCAAGCTATTGTTGACCAATTAGCTGATTTCCCAATTCAGGATAGTATGCTTGTTCAAGTGGAATTCCCAGATGAACACATCTTGTATACGACTATTCGCACTTGGAAAATGTTCTTTGATGGTTCCTGCATGCCAAATGGATCAGGTGTTGGAGTATTATTTGTTTCTCCACATGGGTACAATATTCCAAAGTCTTACAAACTTTTATTCCCATGTACGAATAATATTACAGAATATGAAGCTTTAACCAATGGCTTGAGAATGGCTATAGAATGGAACATCACAGAGGTACATGTCTTTGGGGATTCCCAGTTAATCATCAACCAAGTCAATGAAGAGTATCAAACCAAGGATGATAAATTGATACCCTACAAAAAGATGGTTGACTCATTGAAATGTTACTTTACCTTTGTGACGTTTCAATAGATCCCTATGATAGAGAACAAAGCTACAGATGCCATGGCCACATTAGCTTCACTTCTTCAGTTGGAGACACATGAATCAAGATTTGAATTCCTCATGGAAGAGCTACACCATCCCATCTTTGACTCATCTGAAAGCCATGTCATTTGTACCATTGTCACACATGAGTCTTCCTGATATGGTGCTATCTATTCATATCTTCATGATGGCATCATCCTCGACACATTCAACCATTCTGAATGCCAAAACCTCATCCATAATGCCTCTCACCACACCCTATCTTTGGTGATTTATATAGGAGGGGTTTAGATGGGACGCTCCTTAGGTGCTTGGAAAAGGAGGAATCAAACCAAGCGTTAGTTGACATCCATGAGGGCATTTGTGGTGGACATTCTAATGGTCTTGCCATGGCCCGAAGGTTTCTTAGGGCGGGATATTATTGGCCCATAATGCAGATAGATGCAGTAGCCTTTGCTAAGTCATGTGAAAAATGTCAGAAACATGGAAACTTGATTCATGCTCCAGGTAGGGAGCTGATCCCTTCTGTTTCTCATTGGCCATTTCAGCGCTGGGCCTTTGATCTAGTTGGGAAGATTCATCCCAACTCATCAGGTGGACATAAGTTCATTATTACTACCACTAACTACTTCACAAAATGGGTGGAAGCTGTGCCACTTTCTGTTGCTTCAGGGAAGACTATCTCTTTGTTCATCTTGAATCATATTATTTGCCGATTTGGAGTGCCTTCTAAGATTATCACTGATAATGGAGGTCAATTCAAGAATAAGGACCTAAAGCATTTATGCAAAAAGTTTAAAATCAAGCAACATTGGTCCTCCATCTATTTTCCACAGGGAAACGGACACGCAAAAGCCTCTAATAAAACCATTCTTAAAATTCTTCATAGGACAGTGCACAAGAATGGTAGGGATTGGCACTTGCAAATTAATCCAGCACTATGGCCTTACAGAACAAGCATTCGCACACCTACAGGAGCCACACCTTTTTCCCTTACCTATGGCACTAAAGTGGTATTACCTTTAGAAGTAGAGATCCCATCACTCAGAGTCTCACTCAAAGGATTGATAATAGATGAGGATTACCGCACCATGAGGTTACAGGAACTAGAACTTCTAGATGAGAAGCGTAAGGCTTCCTTTGATCATATGAGAGTGTATCAGAAGCATATGTCCAAGGAATTTAACAAGAAGGTTCACCCTAGAGAATTTCAAATAGGTGATCTTGTTTTGCGAGAGAACCCTAAGAACCAACAGAACAGAGAACAAAAGCGCAAGTTTGAACCTAACTGGCTTGGACCATATGTCATCATAGTTGCTTTTGGTACCGGTGCGTATTTACTGTCAGATCCTGATGGAGAATAGCTCCCGGATCCCATCAACATTGTGCACCTCAAGAAGTTCTATCCTTGATGCCCATTTCTGTCTGGGGGCATCCTTTGTACATATTTATGGATCCTAAAAAAATACCAAAAAAATTGATATATGATGCTGAAAAAATCTTAAAAAGCATAAAAAGTCCTGAAAAAATACAAAAAAATAAAAAAATGCAAAAAATTCAAAAAAAGAAAAGAAAAAGTGCCTTGGTGAAAACCTGGAAACGGGCGCCTTGGTAGCAAAAATACAAAAAAATTGAAAAAATAAAAAAATCTCCAAGTGGTGAAAACCTAGAAATAGGCGCTACTTGAGATCTTTGCACTACTATTTATTAGCATGCATCCTCAACACTTAGCCACTTTCCATCATGCCTTGACTTTATTTGACTTGGTCTGGAATTGGTCTTTATCTTTGTCTAAGGGGCATAACTGTTAACATAGGTCCTTTAGGTGCATTTGTCTCTTGGGGCATTTCACAACAGGTGTTTTTCAACACCACCCCAAACAGTGTTTTTCAACACTACCCTCACGTCAAGTGTTTCTTAACACTTATCAGATGTCTTACCCAATAGTCTAAGTATGATGCGATATTTCTCATTTGCAGATGTGATAACTAGAGTTTGACTCTATGACCAACACACATGCACTTAAACAATCAACTCGCTTGAGATATGTTGACTTTCTTTTCTTTGTGTGCTGTCTATGAAGATTTCTTTGATGAGTGGTCTCTCCCTGAGAAGTTTTCGATGATGCATAGCTAGAAGATTGAGGGTATGAGAACATGTTTTCTTACTTAATCTGTTTATGGGTATATTCTATTGATCCTAATTGTCATGCGCATTTATGCTGGTCTTACTTGACACTATGGATTGACAAGGTATTATCCTTGACTATTTTATACGAGTGCATGCTTCTAGCTATCCTAATTTTCATGTGTCTTGATACAAGCATAATCTCACCATATCAAACTTAGGTAATCTCACTACATTAGTCATCTTGACCTACATGTCTTTGATGCCTAGGTGAGATTCCCATATTTCTATCTGATAAAGATCATATTCCTATCCACATAGTTATGCTAGTGTGCATTATATGATCTTACGATGCTACCAATAATGCTCGATGATGATAATTAGATGTCTATAAGCGTTGTGACCTTCCAAGTCAACCACTTTCATAGTAGCTTGCATTTTTAGGGTCATGATAGTCTAGTTTTGCATTTCTTGCATATGGAGAGAGCTCTCCTTTTCATCTTACGTGGACCTGTCAGTCGACTGCGCTCACCTTTCCTTCTTCTTGATCATGTCTTTCACTCCTTGTCTTTTTCATCTCGAACCTGTTCCTGTTCATCACAAGGGGTTAATCATATCATCATATCTTTATCACAACTGTCATTTCCAGAAACATGAGTCTATATCATACACATGAGAATTAAACATACATCTATGAGAGAGAACATACATAAGCATTTCTGAGCAAAATGACAAGACAATAGACATAAACTGATACATCCATCACAAGAGAGAAATAAACACATGATACAATCAAACATCCAGTAATCTCATATATATATCAATGTCATGATAAAATATACAATATGGGATCCCATAATCTGGATCAATGTCTCAAGATATGTCTAAACATCTATCAACCTAAGACCTAACCCTAGGACTCGCTACCACACTCGTGAGGAGTTCGTGGTGGTGGAGGAGGCATGGCTCTCCTATCAAGTACCGCATCTGATACTCCTACCCTTTGAGAATATGATGATGCTCTCTCACCCTCTGGAATGGCCTGAAGGTAGAGTCCATGATAATATGTTGCTCTCGCTAACTCCCATCGGATCTCTAGCGCATCTGCCTGTGCCATCACCTCATGACATGCTATCTCTGCCCTGAGATCAGCTATCTGTTGGTCTCACTCCACTCTCAGGTCTAGTAACTACTGGTCTCTCACTGCTATAGTAATCCAAAGCTGCTGCATCTTAGCCTCAAGAGCTTGTATCCTTGCTCTCAGATCATCTCCACCCATAGGATGGTCCTCCTGTGCCTTTTCTTGCCAGCGAGCTGGTCTCGCCTCATCCTTAGGCATCACCGATCTCTATCCCCGTAACCATTTCTGGCCACCTGATCTCAATCCCTCTCCTCTCTCCATCCTCCTCCCTCTCCCCCTCTCGCTATCTCCTCCATCCCCTCCGTCCCCTCCATCTCCTCCGTCCCCCCTGTCATCTCCTTCATCTCCTCCCTGTGCTGGTACCTGTGCATTTGGTATCATAAACTAAGGGAATGGCACCCTCCGCTGCTCTACCCTGTATGCTGCATCAGCCCCCACATCTACCACCTCTAGGTGATACTCCCAGGGCTCACTCCTGATACCCATTGTCTCTGCGACTACCTGATGATATTCTAACATGGGTAGCCACCCATGTCCCTCCTCATCCCTGACCCAGGCGTATGTAGTGGTCTCTGTCAAGACTTGCTGCTACCTCCCAAACTACTGCCATACCCGAGTGATGCAAAATCTCTCTACTATCTCTGGGTGTTGACCTACTAACGGCCGAGTGCACAGCATGTAGCTCAACTCCTCATCTGCATCACTCCACCCCTCCACATCCCTATATGGCCTCCATGTGAAAGTAGCCATCTCATCCAAAATCCTCCTGTAATATGTCACATCCCTAGTATGAGCATGTGATATGAACCCTACATATCTATATATGTAGGGGTATCTCCTCTCCCTCGGCTGAACCCTCAGGCGCATCACTGCGATGTGCTCCCATGCCCACACCTGTGTCAGGATGGCATGGCATGCCCATGACTGGCTATCCTTGTACATGATCTCGTGTAGCTCATGGTACATCTCCACTAGTATGGCCAGACCCCATGCCATGTGCTGAGGTCTGCCTACCAAGTCCATCAGTAACCTGGCCCATCTAAGCGGGAATCCCTTCTGACTGCGATTAGTCATCAAGATCTGTGAAATGATCGATGCCACAATACATGGCACCAGGAAATCTTTGCCGAAATCCTCTACTAACCGCTCCCAGCTGACATGCCGATCCAGGATAGTCACATCTTGGAACATCTCCTGGATCATCTGTCACCCCTCGGTCACATCCTGATCATAGTATACCTATGTCATCACACAAATCATGTTAGTTTTCATCATATGGAAATATTACACTTACACAATTTAAAAATATGATTATACTTACAGGCTCGCTGTGACATGGCACTCGTAGGATCCTATACACATTCTCTAGTGTGATGGATGCCTCACCTGTGGGAAGATGGAAGGTGTTGTGCTCACTATGCCATCTCTCGGCCAGTGCAGTCAACAACCCATGGTCAGCTCTGATGTCTGAGAATCTCAATAAATACCTGAATCCCATAGCCCTAATGTCAGCATTGCCTGGATCATCTAGATCTCAAACACACCTCAGCCCAGTCACCTTCGGTGCTCTGATGATTAGCACCGGGAAGACCTCTTGCAAGCCATTAACCCAAGCCGGTTGTTAGAACATATCATGATGGATGCCTAAAAATCAGTCTAACACATCTTTAAACATATAATATTGTCTAGACCCATGTCATTTTTGCTCAAACTACTTAAAATTTCAAAATTTTCCCTTGGGCGCTACTGCTTTTTTGGAGAAGTATCGCACGATACTTCTCCCTATAGTGGTGTGATATACTTTGGGTCGTGTGATACTTCACTCGATATGGCACAATATTTCACCCAGTATCGTGCGATACTGGTGCCTATACTCACGTGATACTTTGGGGACCTGCGAAGTATCACGTGACACTTCTCCCCAAAGGGCGCAATACTTCTAAAGTATCGCATGATATTTCAATCAACTCAAAAAATTTAAAATTTTAAAAATTTGAAAAATGGGCTAAAAAGGTATTAAATGTGAAAAATGACTCAAAAAGCTCAAGTTTTTCGAAAACATACCGGGGCAGGATAGTGTGGTGGCCGGTTGTGCAACCGGGTGCACTCGAATCGATGCCTATAGATGGGAACTCCTACTTGCTGGGCCATTTTCTCTCTCTTAAGCTCTCAAGATTCTCAAATCGCTATAAGACAAATGATTTTTGAAAATGACATTTTCACCCCTTTTATAGCATTTTGACTTTTGACCAATTTTCAAAACACCTCAGAATTGCGTGAAAATTACACCCCTAGCTAATTTCGATGTCCTGGATCTATTTTCAGACTTAAAATCAAAATCTAAGGTCATCTTGATAGTCAAAATCATATTTCAATTTTCACTTTCTTCTTCGCAGTCGGTTAAATCTTTTGAGGCCTAATCCTTCGATCTTTGTTGGGGCATCATCATTTCTTCATTTCCTTATCTTCCAAACTTCTAGTCTTTCATTCATCTTCATTCAATTCACTCCTTTCTCACATTTGACTGCATCTTTCTCAGTTAGGCTGGGGCATGTTTTAATGGTTAACCTATTGACCTTTACATCTGATTATGATTTCATTCTGATTTGATCAAATCTTTATCAATTCACTGTTCTCCTCTCTATGATTTCGATTTCAACTTCGAGGGGGTAGTACCTATGGGATTCTCATCCCTAATCATCTTGATGCTCTTGATTCAAACATCTTTTGTGAGCTTTTGCTCAAATTTGAGATTCTTATCTCTTACTTTGAATGTGATCCCGAATCGACCTCATGTTCAAAGGCTATTGTTTATGCTTTGTTCGGATGTGATCCTGAATCGACCTCACATCTGAATAATGTGTAGACAAATTCAAAATAAAAAAAATCCAGTAATGCCAACCTATTCCTTCATGTCTGTCAGGACCAAGGTATCAACAATCAACTAAGTGTGCGCAGACTAGTCTGAGAGGCCAACCTGATAAAAAATTGGTTCAACAACCATGAGGCCAGAGGGGGCAAGCGAGTTGCGAGCATTATCCTCCATGCCTTGGGTGATCATTGAGCTCTCAGTCCATCTAACAACAGTCATCATAGGAGGAATGGATGAAAGAGAAGGGCCATGAACATCCCTAATCAGGTGTAGATTCAGATCAGGGAGATCACTAGATAATTTCCACCAAGATGTTGAGGTAGCAGGATTTTCCCCCAAATTGGGAATGTTTGGGATTTCCAACAAGTCCACTAAGGCAAAGACAATAAATTTAACCTTGTCCACCAAGTCTTGCCCTAAAAAATGACCATGAGAATGCAGTTCTTTTTTGACAAACCTAAAGCTTTGTTTTTCCATGGTCCATTTGATACTGTCAAAAACCACCATGGAGTTGTGATTCCTTAACAATGAGCGCTGAGAGAAAAGCCCACCAACTATAGCATGGCCCTTCCAAATATCGCACCCTTGCACAACAGCCCTAAGTTTTTTATCCTTCAAGAACTATGGCTTGATGAACTTGTGTGCAAGGATGTCAAGGAGATGTGGAGACTATAGAAAATCAAGTGCATTTGAGAGGAAGATTGAAACCAATTGTGAAGGGAAGAGGAATTGCTTGGTTTGAGGAAATAGAGTTTCCTCACCAATAACTCATTTGATTGCATGGCAGATGAAACTATAGTGGCTTATGAAGATAGTATCCAGAACCGAGTCTTCAATATATTGAGGGAGAGGCTCTTCCATGATATCCAGTGTCAATTTCACTTTGAAGTTATTTGGAAGCATATCATTGTGGTATGCTCTACATTTGCCGCACTTTACACAATTTTCATCGAAGGAATCCATAGATGTGAAATGAGCTCTCTGGACAACCAACAGATTAAAATAGGCAAGTCATGACATACACCCAAGTGAGATGAAATAATTCCTAGATCCAACTCAATCTAAGAATGTTAAATGGTTTCAATACATTAAGCTAAACCTTCAAGATCCCGCACATGTTAGTATACGAAACCATATTATCACTAGGACATGTCATTATGGGTAATTAAAGAAAATGTGCCAGATGATTCTCCACACACTTTGGGCATACATCAATAACTATTGGCGGCATGAAAATCATTGGCATCATATAAACTATTGTTTCTCATCATCGATAATTAGGCAAGGATGTTGTGGGTGTGACGTGCAGAGTACAACTCAAGCCTCATCATCAGATGATGAGCATTGTGCGCAGTCCAAATCAACTAGGTTTTGTAGATGTTAATGATTTTGGAGGACGTCATCTGGTGTGAAGTACATGATGTCCACTCCTTCACAGCCAATATTAGAAAGGTAGTTCACCGCAACATTTCCCTCCCACAATGTGTGTGAGAGCTACATTTCTAAAAAGGTGTCCAGGAGGAGCCAGATTTGGTGAAGTATGTAGGCTAGTTTCCATTTATGGGATTCCCTCTTCAGGTACGCATTGATAATAACTAAGGAGTCTCCTTCTATGTGAATATTTTTAAAACTACCCTATTTGGCGAGGACAAGTCCAGCAAATAGAGCTCTTGCTTCAGCCATGTTGTTAGTGCCCTGAGGTAGTGGTGAGGCTCTGAGGGCTAGGATGATGCCCTTATGATCTCTGATGGATGCCCCCAACTTGGATATGCTCAGATTACCTCGCGAAGCTCCATAAAAGTTGATTTTAACCGATCCCAGTGAAGGAGGGATCCATTTTATCAAAGCTCTATTGATTGGTGTGTTAGAAGGTGATGCATTTGTGAGTCCACTTGGAACCCATAAGCCCTTCTAATTGTGCATAAGTGAACCATCCCATTGGGGAAGAATTGGCCTGCCTTTGATCTTAGCTAAACTGGCATTGACAACTTTTGATATCAAATTTTCAATACCAACCACAACTTGCTCAAGGGTAGATTTGACCTTCCTGAAGATACGTTTATTCCTTTCCCACCATATTTCCCAAACAACTAGTATAGGAGTGCAAAGACAAATATTATTAAACAGAGTTTTGGGGTACAAGATTGGCCATGCTTGAAAGAGATCCCAGAGATTTTGGGGGAGTGGGGTTTTGAATTGTAATTTACTAAGGACAAAAATCCAACATTCTTGGGCAAATGAATAGTTTAAGAATAAATGATCTGGGTCCTCAAGAGCCTCTTCACAAAGAAGACATTTGAAAGGTTGTGCAATGTTGAACTTACACAGTCTATCACTAGTAAGAATTCTCCTCTTTAGTGCTAACCACGCAAAGAATCCAACTTTAGGAAGCACAACTTATTTCCAATAGAAGTGATAGGCACAATGAGGGGACAAATTTGTATTCAACTGTTGGATAATTCTATAACCTTCTTTGATGGAGTACTCACCATTGCACCCAGGGGCCCAAACAACTTTGTCTTTCAAATCTGACAATAAAACTACCTTCTTTGATAAGATATTCTGAAACTAATCTTTGTGCAAATTAGATATGGGCAGGAGGTGGGGGTCCTTCCATATAACCTATCTTGACAATAAAGTGACAACTGCTACATAGTCGATAAGATGCTGACCCCACAAATCTTCTATTGCAATTATAATCTTCTGAGATTTGATCTCATTGACTAGAGGGGGATGTCCACCCCAAGAGTCTCTCCAAAAGTTGATGTCTAATCCATTGTTCATCTCCCAAAAGACATAACAACACACTATACCTCTAGCTGCCATCATGAAGTTCCATATAATAGATCCTTTTGGAGGATCTGAGATATTAAGCACCCGACATGGAGAGCTACAATCAAGGTATTTTTGTTCCATAATGTGGCCATTTATTCTGAGGTTTCATATACATTTTCCAGACAAGTTTTCCTCTAAAATCTTTGTTCCTCTTAGCTAGATCATGGACCCTGGCACCACCCAATGCTTTGATATGTGCCATGTCTTTGAGGGATATAAGGGGTAATTTCTTGTCTCTAGTCATGTTGTCAAACCATAAGAAATCTCTTCGAAACTTTTGAATCTGAAGGATAACACTGGAGGGAGCTTTAAGAATAGTCAAGTAGCAATTTGGGATGGCTGCTAAGACTATCTTAATGAGGAGAATTCTGCCTGAGAGAGAAAGCCATCTAGCTTTTCATGCCATATGTATGCCACCCAAAAATGGTCGCCTAGACTTTGGGCCCCATTTATTTGATTTATCAACCCTGAATCATTTTTATCAATAATCAATATTTTCAACATTATCAATTCCTTGATCAAATCTTAATTTCGATCATATATTGGATTTTTATCCTATGGGCTAATCATTTATCCTAAGTCTTTATTTGATTAAAAGGAATATTTCCTCCCCTTTTGATTAAATAAAAAACCCCATTTTCTTCTTGTCCTAAGTTGCACAAATAAAGCATTATTCCTATTTTACAAAAAAGGAAAAAAGCACTTTTTGTCTCACATGAGGCTCAAAAGTCAACACTTCACTCTCATTGGAGGATACTTGTGCACATGGATTGCTCTTCTTTCAACCTCCACTGCTGATTAAGACTTTTGCCTCTTAATCTCAATGGTCCGTTCCTTTGCATTTCTTATAAAAGGAGAGCTCTCTCCTTCATTTTGATACCATGTTTTTGATACTAATCTTAGGCTGCAGGAATTCTTGGAGACTTTTGGAGCTTTTGGAAACCCTATTGTTCTTAGTCTTTCACTCTTGCATTTTAGCTTCATTTCATAGCTTAGTTTCCTTTGATGCAATAGATTAATCTCACATAGTCTAAATAGGAAGGTTGTAATCATTTGCATTTCCTTTCAATAGCTTAATTTGTACTTTTATTTCCATAGAATAGTTTGCATTCTCATTTAAATTTGCATTGCATACTTTGATTTCATTGAAGATATTGGCACTTTTGCCTTTGTCTTCATTGTGAATCTCTCATTGTATGGTTGACTAGCAAGGTCACAAGTTTGTAGCTCTAGCTGAGAGAAAATTTATCATAGTCCCTTGCAACTCCATGCATAGAGAGCTATGAGCCGCTTTGTGAGGCCTCATTCTTGAGCAACCTTGCATGTAATGGTTCATAGAAGTGCACCATTTTAGTGTGTACACCATAACCCTGCTTTTGATTCTATCAATGATGGAAGACCAGTAGTATACTTTTTTTTCCCCCATGAAAAAGGGAATGCCAAGATATGTGGACGGGAGAAGATTAATAGAGAAGCCTAAGATCTGAATGATTTTATTCATTGTTTTCTTATTGGTATTGAACATGTATATTTTTTACTTCAGAGCATTCATCCTTTGGCCTGAGGTTGAGGAGTATAAGTCAAGGGTGTACTTGATCTTCTTAGCTTCTTTAATTGAAGAGATTCCAAATAGAAGTGTGTCATTAGAAAAAATGGAATAGGTAACTGAGATGTTTGTTCCTTCAATGTGAGCCCCCAACCAAACGCCAGAAGAGTTCATCCTAGTGATCGATCTACTGAATACTTCAACCATAATTATAAACAGAACTAGGGATAATGGGTCACCTTGTCAGACACCTCTTGTGGAAGGAAAAAAACTAGCAGGGGATCCATTGATGATGACTGAAAACCATGAGCTTGATATGCAGGATTTGATCTATTTACACCAATATTTTGCAAAACCAAATTTTTAAGCACTTTGAAGAGGAAATCCCAACACACCTTGTCATAGGTCTTCATCATATCCAGTTTAATAACCAAATTAGAGGATTTACTCTTGTTGATTGAGTGAAGAACTTTATGAGAAACTAAGGCACCTTCCATGGTTTCTCTACCGGGTACAAAGCCCCCTTGTTCTTGGAAAATGATGCTTGGAATGAGATGTTGCAATCTCATGTAGATTGCCTTAGTGATAATTTTGTAGACTGTATTGCACAATGAAATAGGCCAAAAATCTACAAATGTCTTTGGATCTTTAATTTTGGGAATGATCAATAAGTTGGTAGTATGGAATTGTTTAAGCATAGTTTTTGATTTCATGGATTCTTCCACCACTGCCAGTAGATCCCACCCAATGGTGTCCCAACAAACTTGGAAGAATAAGGCTATAAACCCATCAAGACTGGGGGCCTTATCTGGGGAAAAGGAGAATACCACCTTTTGAATCTCTTGAATAGTGAATGGGGCCATGAGAATAGCATTGTCTTCCTTTGTGATTAGAGATGGAATGGAATCAAGGTGTTCTTTGGTTTGAGAATCATGAGAATTCAGGGGAGGATCATCTAGGGAAAGGAGGTTCCTAAAAAAGTTGATTCCTTCCTCTCGAATACCTTTAGTATCCAAAATAGCATTTCCATTTGAGGCATCATTGATTGTGTTAGTTTGGAGTGCAACTCTCTTTTGTTTAGCAGAGGCATGAAAAAATTTGGTATTTTTATCCCTTTCCTGAAGCCAAAGTTCTCTCAATTTTTGTCTCTAGTACTCCTCTTCTCTACTGCATAGTTCTTCGCAAGACTATTGTAAATTTTTTTGTCTATGAAGGGTATCATTGTCCAATCCATGTTGAATCACTTGATCGAGGATCTCTTCCAGCTAGCACCTAACAAACTCTTTTTCTTTGAAGGTATTTTTAAACACAATTTCATTCTATTTCTTGATGTGGGTTTTTACACACTTTAATTTCATAGAAAACTAATGTATTAAAGAGCCATCCATGCAAGGGGCATTAAGCCACCATTGATAGAGGAGAGGGAAAAAGTGGGGATGTCTGAGCCACATTCTTTCAAATTTGAAGTAAGGGTGGTGATTGAAGCCCTTATCTGGAGCACCCACATCAAATTTCAGAAGGATTGGGAAGTGATCATAACCCAAAAGAGGCATAATTCCATAGGATATATCTTTATTGGAAAGTTTCCAGTCTTGAGTAAGAAGAAATCTATCAAGTATGACTACGATTTGTGCAAAATTAGCTAACTTTTTGGTCCAAGTATATGATCCTTTAATAGGGACAACATCAATGAATTTTTTGTCCGCCACAAATGCAGAGAAGTCTCTTTATTATTTTCTAAGGGGGGAAAATACCACCAATCTTTTTAGACATATTGAGAATTGCATTAAAATCACCCCCTAGAATTACCATTTGATTGCTCTATGATTGGATGAGTAAAGTAAGGGAAGACCATTATTTCTCCTTGTCCCTAGTGGTTGTTGGGGCATATACATTGAACAGAAGGAAAGTGAGATCTAATGCAGAGAATTTCATGAGCTGCCAATTATCATCCTATTAAATGAGCTACCCTTGCACTGATTTGGGGTTCCATAAAACTGCAATCACCCCTAACGCCCCCACCATTGGCCTATGAACAGACTCCTAGTGAGGCCATTTTCTAATGGTTTTTTCCAAGGACAGTTGAGTTAATTTGGTCTCTTGGATCAACATGATATCAGTGTGAATAGAATCAATAACTTGCTTGATTCTATTCCTTTTGTCAAAGGAATTTATGCCTCTGACATTCCATGAATCTATCTTCATTGCGAACAAGGAGAGCCTCTCATTCTCCTTGTCACTCTCTTAATTGGGGTGAATTTACCATCAAGTATTGATTGAGTACCTACAACAATTTCCTCCTTTGTCTTTAAACCTTTAGGTTTTCATCCTCTAGGCTTTGGAGACTTCTTCTCTTAGGTTGCTTGAAAGGGAGTTTGATTTAGGGATAGGACAATTGAGTGATCAAAAGCCCCTAAAGATGATTGATGAGGAGGTTCAAAATAGGTCGATGGGTCTACCTTTAAACCATCTCCATTCAATAGTTGGGTAGACACCCCCAGGTCCTCTGTAGGATAAGTCTACCAGAACTACCTTGAGCATTGAACAAAATCATGACCAAAATCCTCTGATTGAAACTCTATTGAGTCCAAGTTGTTTATATCCTACTAATGCTGCAAATCATGCAATACTACATCAAATTTTTGATCCATGTCTTGGAAGAAGGGGGGTTTAGAGCATCAAGGACAATGGTCAAGGCTTGAACATTATCACCCAGAATGTCCATCTGGGATTTTAGGCTACCTATCTATTTGGGAGCTTCTGGTTGAAGAAACCCTTCCTCCTCTGAAATATCAAAAATAATTTTGGAAGCAAGATCTAAAATAATCTGGTATGCTATTTTCTGGTCCTTCAACTCATCCACAACTTCCTTGTGTAGCATATCATGCAAGTTAGGGACCTGAATTGGTGACTCCTGAAACATGAGTTGATGTACAATATTCTCAATCTTCTCATTTGGATACAAATTTTAAGAGTCTTCAATTAGGCCAGCCTTATTTGAGGGGACTTGTGAGAGGGAGCCAAGATGACACCAGGATAAAAGGTTAACCATGAAGTGGAGCAAGGAGAAAAATTTGGCAAATATTAGTTGATAATGATAAATGATTTCCCATCCCTTCCACCAATTGACATTCCACCAATTACCACTATGGGCAATTTGGATTGCTGAGGAGCCTTCAAAATCCTATGGATGACTCCTTAGAGAGAAAGTGTTTGGATCCAAAGTGTGGTCTTTACACACATTCACCTCCACTTGCTATGTGTGTTGGCACTAAAAGTTAAAGTGACCAAGACTTGCTTGAAACTGTTGAATAGTGGCTTGGTCTTGAACTAGCACTCCTTGTTTCTAAATTTCCCATTTAGATTTAATGTCTATGTGAGAGGAAAAAGGTTTGGAGGATTCCAATAGGATATAGACTCTAACATCTCAATGTGGGAGTTCAAAGGGGATAAGGTCATGCTTGATGAAAATACCCAGTCTATTAGCAAGAATCTCAATGATATCAGGATCTTTGTACTCAAGTGGGATGTGAGGGAATGAGATCCAATATGGAAAGAAGCGGCAAGCGGCTAGCTCTAGGAGGAAGTTAGGGGACCATACCATTGAGAATAGCCCAACTCCATTACAAAACCATCCTTTATTTTTATGCATATCATCTCAAAGTTCTTTGGAGTGAAATATGGCAATAAAAAAATCTGAGCCCGGGCCGAGCATGAAAATCTCCTTCAAACCAACCCAAGATTGGAGTGCCTAGGACTTAATGTAGTAAAATGACAGAGAGGAGTTGGAGAACTTACTGATAATAGCAGTTTGATGAAGGTAGTCAATGTGATGTTGCAACATCTCTTCTGGGATAGTGACAAAAGCATTGGTTTCCAGTCTTGGCATCCTCCCTTCACCACGAGTTGGGTCTATTTGAGAATCCCTACTTGAAAGGTCCTTATTTTTGCACCATATTTTGGTGCCTATCTTTAGATTGAAGGGGTCTCTAATCTAAGAGCCCCCATCAGAACCAGCATTACCCACCAACCTCTGACTAGTTATCTCATTGGGTTTGCCTTGAATGGAGATAGCCCGTGATTGTTGTATTTTGACCAGAGAACTAGGTGGGGTGCCTTCGTAAATGTGGAAGATCGGTTGTTTCCAATGGATTTTATTTCTTTTTGTAATAGCAGGCTTACCATGGTGCTTCCTCCTACGAATGGGGGTTTGGAAGTTTTCCCACCCATTTTAAAATTTGAATAATCCAGAAGATTTCAAAGTATTTTTTCTAGATGCTCCTTGGGCTAAAGATTCTCCACGCTCAAAAAAAGAACCCCCTGTCAATGGTCTTGAGGGCTGAGTGAAGGAAGTGTCACTTTGCATGTTGTGATTGGCTTGCAGGTTGGTCTTGTGTGACGCTGACTATTGCATGTGAAACCTTGGATTTACAAAAAAGGGTTTCATAGGTTGGATTGGTGCTTTCTTCCTGAGAATGTTGTGATTAACCTCTGTATTAGGCTCCATATGACCATTAATGGGCACGTTGTTCTCTACAAATGCACAACTTTGGAAGCTGTATTGTCCCTGCTTGGGTCATGGTTCTTTAGCATGTGCGTCAGATGGAAGACCCTTATAACCCCAACATTCCCAAGACCCTCTTGCAGGTTGGACAATAGGAGATTTTCTAAAGATTTTCAAAAGATCATTATCCAAAAAAGGCCAAACAGTTTCTTTGTTGTATGTTCTCTCGAGGCCTTGACTCCATATGCAATCCTGACTATTAGATCTTCCATGTTGGGCTAGACCGCCATTAACGACTTCTCTCTCACTAACGCTCACCATTACTGCAATAGGATTTCTTATTATCTTATGTATATATTAATTAAGTTTTTTCTTTTATTTTACTCTTGTACGTAACACCCAGTGCAAGGGAGGTACATTGCAAAAGTTTTACATCCTTTTTGTCTACACCAACATTACTAGAAGAAGGTCTACCAATAGTAAGTTTTTATTTTAATCCAAGTTCTTTGTAAATTTATTTTTCTATCACCAAAAAATTTATAAGATAACTTTGTATAAATTTCATGGTTGTGAACATATATAGGTCTACAATGCCAGTGTTAGTGACATATCTTTTCTACCAATGGCATATTCTAGGACTTTTGACTACATTAGGAGATGTAGAGTTGAGGTATGCAAGAAGTCATTTTAAATTTCAATTATAGTTCAATGTATATTAATTTTGATGTTAATTTTCTATTTGTAAATCATTTAATTTAAGTAATCTCAAGTGTGGTTTAATTTTTTTGCTTGTGCAGGATCCTTCAGAGCTAAAGAATGCTACAAAGACGCTCCATTTTGATGATCCACTAGTAGCCTAGGATGTCAAAAATACATTTAGTGTTAGAGATTATGAGATGCCATATTCCACATTTTAAGATGACATATGCCACATTTTATAAAAATTTGTTCGAGTTGGCATTGATGTCATATTTGTATATGGAGATACATACTTATTATGAATAATTTGATATATAGAATATGCATTTTGATATAATTTATTCCTCATGTGTAGTAGATGTATTATTCATGTTTATGGAATCATTACACTTTTTTTTTTATGAGAGTGTCCTTGTTACTATGTTTCAATAAAATTTGATGTGTTTGAATGATATTTGTTCTTATGTTTTCATGATATTTAATGTTTTTCTATAATATTTGATGTTTTTTTAATAATATTCTATGCAATGTCTTCTACTACAAGGCTATCAATTTTCAATGATTAGAATACATCAATATAAATTTAAATCAGATCAAATTAAGAAACAATGAATGACCCATAACACATTTGGTAGTTAACATACTTAACATAAATAGTTAACCTTTGGATTTACTTGTTGTAGGGAACTTTCACACCAATCTACAAGTATAATCCCTCAAGGCTTCAAAATCTCTTCCATATTTTATCTTCAAACTCACCTACATTTTTATGTTAGTGAATGATGATTAAATGAATATGGAATTCATAGATTAAGGAGTGATGACCCCATCTTCCATGCATTCAACAAATGAATTTCCCTCCTATTTATATCTTCAATATGAGAGAGTCACAACCTTCCATTATTATAATATTTCTAGAGAGTCACAATCCTTCACCCTTTATGGCCTTTGAAATAGTTTGCAATCTTTCATAACTACTATCTTTTGAGAGAGTCACAATCCTTGACAATTGTGTAAGGTATCTTAAATATCACTTTATTTATCATGAGTGCAAACACATATAGTTAGGTAGTTTTACCCCAGGCATGGTCCTATTGTGGTTCCCCACTTGCTAGAATGCTTGATGCCATACCCTATTGATGATGTCCCTACTACCTTTATCTTCCTCATACACACCCTTTCCTATAATTCTTAATCAAATCTAATAAAATATCCATCCCACCCACCCCTACTATTCTATACCTTATTGATGATTTTCCTTAAGTTCCCTAAGTGCACAAAAGTGACAATTTTTTATTATTTATCCCAACTTGTGGAACTTGTGAAGGATCTATCTAAACCTATAGGATTGTGTGAGACCCTACTACAATAACCTATCTAATATTTTCATGACTCGAAGTAGTTTTTGTAGGGAAATGATTTTTCTAGTTGATACAAATACTATTTGATGTATTCAATGAAAAGTTACAAGGTAGCCTAAATCTCAATATGTCCATCATGAGCACAAACTATCAGTTTGAACACATTCTATTGGGAAGTTTTACCCTAGGAATGATCTCATTTGGGCTTCCCACTCAATAGAATGCTCGACGTCATATCGTATTGGTGATGTTCGTTAAGTGCAAAAAAGTGACGAAGTTTGATAGGCTATTTGTCCCAATTTGTGGAGTTTGTGAATGATCTATCTAATCATATATGATTGGAGGAGACCCCTCTAGAATAACCTATCTCATATTTTCAAGAATCAAAGTAGTTTTTGTAGGGTAGTGATTCTTTATTCAATGCAAAAATCATCAGATGCATTCAATAGAATGTTGCAAGATAATCTAAATATTGCTTTTTCTATTGTGGGCACAAACTATTAGCACAAATGTGTCTAGTTGGATGGGTTTACCTTGGGTATGGTCCCATTTTGACTCCTCAATTTATGAAACACTTGACACCATACCCTACCCACGATGTCCCTTAAGTGCCCTATATGTGCATAAAAGGACAAACTTTGATGGGATATTTCTCCCAATTCGTGCCACTTGAAAAATGATCTATCTAAATATATAGGACCATGGAAGACCTCTCTATAATAACCTATATCACATTTTCAAGATTCAAAGTGGTTTTTGCAGGGAAGTGATTTTTCTATCAATGAAAATGTTGTCACATTCATTCAATACAAAGTTACAAGGTGGCCTAAATATATCTTTGTTCATTGTGGGCACAAAATGTTAGTGATAAAATGTCTTGTTGGGTGGGTTTACCCTAGTCATGGTATTTTTTTAGCTCCCCACTCACTGGAATACTCGACACTATACCCTATCGATGATGTTCTTTAAGTGTCCCAAGTGCACAAAAGTGACAAACTATTTATCCTAATGCATGGAACTTGTGAATGATCTTTGTAAATTCATAGGATTTCAAGAGTCCCCTTTATAGCCTATCTTATATTTCCAAGACTCAAAGCAATTTCTATAGGGAAATAATTTTTCTATCAATACAAAAATCATTAGATGCATTCTGTTGGTTCCTAAAAAGGTTTACAATACAAAATAGCTACCAACTTGATCTTTCAATTTCCTATGGAGAAGCCAACTCCAATAACAAACAATCTCAGAGACTTGGACCAATTGAAAAGGATCTAGTAGACCCTTCTGCACTTTAGGCTCTGCAAACCCAAGGTGGGTAGACCTTTAATGCCCTTTAATACACACTCTAAAGGCTCAAAAATTGAAATTAACATAAAGAAAATAATCTCATATAAGGAAATCAACAAAACAAGGAGATAATAGATAATAGATAATTATCCATTGAACATCAATTTGAATGGAGCATGAGATTTAGGGCATGAAAACTACAAAACAAACATAAATGCAAAGATATTCTATGACTCAATCAAAGTTTCCAGAAAGGACCACCTGGACATGAACATCAAAACACATGTAAATCCCACAATTAGCTAAGCTCAGTGCCTAGTCATCCCATTGGATATTGGAGTCATCATAAGTACAATATCATACAACATATTTTCATTAATTGATGAACTACAACTGATTGAATATCTGAATGAACTGAAGAAACAGTGATTTGAGATCACCGAGCTACTGAAATGATAAGTAAGATGATTAAATTAGTCAATATGTTGTCATTGATGTCAACTAGTTTTGGCAATAATTATCATGTTAGTTACAAACATCTGAACATTTGTTGAAGGAAGAAAAGATAAAGAAATGAGATATCTACATGAGGAAAAAGATGGATATGATAGATAAGGATAAGGTAAACATTGGGTAACTTATTGATGAGTTTATGGCTTTATATTGTTGACTTGAGCATGTTACATTAATCTACTATGGAGAAGAGATTTGAAATTGAACATGTCAATGTGGTCGGTAATTGAAGATTTATGTATACACCAAGACAGTGGACTATATATCAACTGATAGTATTAACCGAGCTAGTTTAACTAGTTATCACCAATGCATTTCTATATCAACCAAGTATGGATGAAAACATTAAATTCTAAGAACAACCGACTGAATTTGACGAGCTAGAAATTTTTATGATTTCAAGATTAAGGATAAAGTTTGTTATGAGATCCATAGTTGACAAAATTTGGAGAAGATCTAAAGGATGATATTGAAACATGTTAATGACACATCTACTGAGGAAGGTTTAAGAGGAAAAATGGAAGAAGGAGATTAAGCGGAAAAATCTAATGGCTGATATGAAATCAATTTACTTGTCTATATAAGAGATATGAGTTTCACTACTGAAACATTACGGAAAGAAGAAGATTGTAGAGATTTCATGTGAAGACTTTATTCATGCATGCCTGATCAAATTGGTTAGTGAAAGAACCGAGGCTGTAGACATTATCGAGCATTAGAGAACCATTTACCTAGTGAAAGTAAGTTGAGATATTGAAGCAAGTGAATTGATTACTGATCAAAGGATTATTTGTATGGGCTTAGCATAGATCTGAATATTTTCAATTGAGTTGTATTTGAATCAGATCAGTATTGTATTAGTTTAACCATTGATTTAGAAAATCTCTTAATTAAGTGGACTTAATAGTCTTATGTTCTATCCTATGACATTTGTTGAATGTAAAGTGTTATCTTGTTGACCCCATAGTGAGTGCTGGTCAAAATTTAACTATTAGTGATAAATCCTCTAACTAGGTCACACATAATAGTGTGTATTGTAACCTTTAACATGGCTCTTCACCAAGCTCACTTCAAAAGAGTGAATTATTTTGGGTTACCGGTCCTAGGTAGTTTTTCCCTTAGAAGGGTTTCCATGTTAAATCATTATGTTATATGTTATTTGTGATGATTGTTTTAATATCATACTTTACATACTGCATAGTTGATTTAGTCGGTAATTACTGGTAATCGGTAAACTGGACAGACAGATTGATATTTTGTGTTACCAAGTTGCATAATTTATTGGAATTGTTTTATAAGGTACATCTTTGTATTTGGGACTGTAGGATAACTGATCTAACTGATTCACCCGCCCCCAACTCTCAGTTATTCTAACAATTGGTATCAGAGCGTATTGGTTGCTTGGAAGAAAGTTTTAATGACTTGAGCAAAAAGATTACAAGATGTATAAGAGGGAAGTGTCAAAGCTGAACAAAGAGAACTTTACTACATGGCAAAGCCGGATGAGACTTCACATATCTAGAATTGGAGAATCTACTATACCTTTACTAGACAATGGCTACATACAACCAACGGTTAGACCTTTGAATCTTGATTAGTGGAGAGACTGGCATGAAAACAATATTACTATGATAGAGATTGCTATTGCTCTATCTGATGCTAAATTTGAGGATGTCAAGGATTGCACTAAAACAAAGAAAATGTGGGATAAACTTACTCTAGTTTATGGTGGTGATGTGAATGTGATGAGAGCCAGAGCTAAAAGCTTGAGAGGTAGATTTGATGATATGAAGACGAAGAAAGGAGAGAACATTACACAGTATACAAACTGAATCAAAGAGGTAGTTAATGCTATCCGAGGAGCTGGTGGTATTATTTCTAAAGATACAGTGGTAAGTAAGATATTGAGAACCTTGTTGCCTATCTATGCAATTAGAATATCTTCTATTGATGAAATAAGGTCTGCACCTAATAGTACTCTTACTCTTGATAGTCTGATTGGAAAGTCAACAACTTTTGAGCTGAACAATTTTGATAATAGTGTTGTACTGAGTGTTGAGTCTACTTTTATGTCATCTCTTAAGATTGGTAAATCTAGCAATAATCATAATATAAAGAATGAAAATGATAGTAATACTGATGATGAGCTTGATGATCTTGAAGCACTTATGGCCCAGAGTCTACAGAAAGGTAAAGGTAGATATAAGGGAAAGTTACCTTTAGCTTGTTTTAAATGTAAAGAGGTTGGCCATATTGCTGCTAGATGTCCTAACATGAAAGAGGATGATAAAGATAGAGACTGATCTAGTGATGGGAAGTATGGTAGAAGAAACAATAGAGGCTAGAGACACTACAACAAAGACATCCAAGATCACAAATATAAGGGAAAAAAGGCATTTTACCTTGTTGAAGAAGATGACACCAACACTGACACTAATGATGATATTGAGGTAGCATTTGTTGCAATGAAAGATGATTCAGAAGAGGAGGAAAGGTATGTAGAAACATCACTTATTTCTAAAGTTAGAAAGAATGATACTTGGATCATTGATAGTGGTTGTACACATCACATGACTAGTGACGAAGATAAGTTTGATCATCTTGAGCATTATAATGGAGGATCAGTGAAAATGGGAAATGACACACCTTGCATGGTTAAAGGAAAATGATCTATTTTATTGAATGATAGAATTAGATGTGATAATGCATACCGGGTAAAAGGCCTTAATTACAATTTTTTGAGTGTATTACATCTAAATAACTCAGGTCACCGAGTTGCATTTGAAAGAAAGAAGGTGAAAATATATGATGAAAATGGAAAGCTTGTCAAAATAGGAGGACAATCAAAAGGTAATTTAATTTATCTTGAGAATGCTGAAAATTCTTGTTTGCTAGTGAAAAATGAAGATGCATGGTTATGGCATAAGAGGTTATGTCATGTAAATTTTGATAACATGATTAAGATTAGTAGAAAGAGAAAAATTAGAGGATTGCCTTGTCTAACCAAACCTTATCATGTTATGTGTCATCAATGTCAGAAAGGAAAGATGACAAAATCTAGTTTTAAAAGTAAGGACTATTCATCTAAATGAATTTCGGAGTTAGTTCACACCGACTTATGTGGTCCTATGATAACTCAAAGCTACTATGGTGATAGATACTTTATTTTTTTTGTTGATGAATATACTAGATTGATGACAGTTATGTTCTTGAAAGAAAAATATGAGGCATTCAAACTGTTTAAATGGTATAAGGCTAAAGTAGAAAAAGAAATCATAAAAGAATTGAAATGCTTAAGGTCTGATAGAGGAGGTGAGTTTGTTTCTGATGAATTCACTAACTTCTATAATGAGCATGGTATAAAAAGGTAGGTTTCTACACCTAGAACACCACATCAAAATGGAATTGCTGAAAGGAGAAACATATATATTGTTGATTGTGCTAGAACATTGATGATTGAGAAAAAATGTTGCACATATGTACTGGAGAGAGGAAGTTAGCACAACAATATATGTCAAGAACCAAGTTCAACTAAAGAAAGACACAAACAAGACACCTTACGAGTTATGGTTTGGATACACACCAAGTGTAAGTTATTTTAGAATCCTTGGTAGTAAGTGTTATATTCTGAAAGATGATAGGAATGGTAAATTTGACTCTAAATGTGATGAAGGAATATTCTTAGGGTATTCTACTAAGAGTAAAGCTTATAAATGTTTGAATAAGGTTACTAACAAGATGATAGAAAGTGTTAATGTAAAAGTTGATGAGTTTGTTGATAAGAATGATGAAGAAAGCATGAAGGAGCCGGAAGATTATGGTAGGTTTACTTATGTTGAAGATCCAAATTATCTATTGAAGCCACAAGATGAGTCTATCGAGAATCAACAAATAGAAACTGACAATCAAGAAGAAGCTACCGAGAAGGAAAATGAACCTGAACTGAACGATTAGAAGAGAAGAGATCGAGTGCTAGTAAGATTTGTTAGAAGACACCATCCAGAGAATCAAATCATTGGAGATAAACAAGTAGGCATGCTGACCAGAAGTAAGCTAAGACAAAACACATGCTTAGTTTATGAGTTTGAACCTAAGAATATTAGGGATGCACTTGAAAATGAGGAATGGATCAATTCTATGAATGAGGAAATTGAACAAATTGAGAAGAATAAAACATGGACATTAGTGCCTAGATTGAAAGATAAAAATGTTATTGGTACTAAGTCTATTTTCAGGAATAAGCTGAATGAAAATGGAGAGGTCACTAGGAATAAGGCAAGACTTTTTTGCAAGGGATATGCACAAGAAGAAGGTATTGATTATGGTGAAACCTTTGCACCTATTGCTAGACTGGAAGGAGTTCGCATATTACTTTCTTATGTTGCACATAAGGGATTTAAAGTATATCAAATGGATGTGAAATCAACTTTTCTAAATGAAATTCTTGAGGAGGAGGTCTACATAGAACAACCAGAAGGGTTTTTTGATCAGAATAAAAAAGACATGGTATGTAGACTGCACAAATCTTTGTATGGATTAAAGAAAGCACCGAGGGCATGGTATGAAAGACTACATGCTTATCTTATAAGTATTGGTTTTGTAAGAACTAGTGAAAACAATAATTTGTACATGAAAGGAGGATTTGATGATAACATTTTGATTGCTGAGATATTTGTTGATGATGTAATCTTTAAAGGACAAGATCTAATTTGAAAATATTTTACCGATGACATGAGAAAGGAATTTGAGATGTCTATGCTTGGAGAGATTAAATTATTTCTAGGTTTGCAGTTTATACAACAGAAAGATGGGATTTTCATCACTCAATCAAAATACATTAAAGAAGTATTTAAAACTTTTGGCATGGAAGATGCTAAACCAGTAGGAACACTGATGGTAACTGGCTGTAAATTGACAAAGGATGATGAATCTAGAGAAGTAAATCAAACTCTGTACCGATCTATGATTGGTAAACAGATGTATGTTGTACACACTAGGCCTGATATTGCACATGCAGTGGGGATTGTGGCTAGATTTTCTGCCAATCCTAAAGATTCACATATGGTTGCAGTGAAAAGAATCTTGAGATACTTGAAGAAAATAGAAGACTATGGATTATGGTATACATTTGAAGGAAAATTTGAACTTAGAGTTTACACCAATGTAGATTGGGCTCGAAACATAGATGATCGGAAGAGTACAACCAGTGGAGCATTCTTCTTAGGGGAAAGGCTTATGACTTGGATTAGCAAGAAGAAAGCATGCATTTCTGAGTTTACTGCTGAAGTAGAGTATGTTGCTGCTACTACAAATTGTTCAAATATAGCTTGGATTAGACAAGTTTTGGAAGGGATGAATGATGTAATCACTGACTCAGTGATTATATATTGTGACAACACTAGTGCTATAAACATTTCTAAGAATCTTGTGATGCATTCGAAGACAAAGCATACATCTATTAAGTATCACTACTTGAGGGAACGAGTTCAAGAGAAGCAGGTGAAACTGGAATTTGTAACATCTAAGGAACAACTTGCCGATATCTTTACTAAACCATTACCAAAGGACACATTTGAATATTTGAGGACTAGACTTGGGGTTCATCCCCTGTCTACTGGCCACTGAGTTGATCTAGAGGTTGCATCAACCTATACTTATTAGAAGATCATTAATGTTGATGCACATAGCTCACACTTTGGATTTTGTCTAAGGTTGTGAAATATTGTAGAAGTTGGAACATAAATTTGTTTATCTGTACACTGAAGGTACCTGATATGAACTGAACACCATAGAATTACTTGGTTGCTGCAAAGCTATTTGTATATTTTCTTTGGCATTGTTATCAAAGGGAGAGAAGATCAAAGAGACTAAATATGAAAAATCAGTTAGTGAGAACACAAAGAAAGGGAGAGACTTGAATATTTGTTGCTGAGGACAAAGGGAATCTGAGAACTGAAAAGATTAAATCTGTAGGGAGAGTCTACACTTGTAATGTTGTTATGTAGTGATTAAACATATTAAATATCAAGCTAGGGAGAGCTTACAGAGCTACAAAATTTACTTACATAGTTGTAGAATACATGTTTGGTATGCGTATGACATATTTTCATATTGCTTGTGTTTCCATCACTGTCAAAGGGAGGATTGATGAACTACAACTAATTGAATATTTGAATGAACTAAAGAAATAGTGATTTGAGATCATCGAGCTACTGAAATGATATGTAAGATGATTAAATCAGTCAATATGTTGTCATTGATGTCAACTAGTTTTGATAGTACTTATCATGTTAGTTACAAACATATGAACATCTATTGAAGGAATAAAAGATGAAGAAATGAGATATCTACATGAGGAAAAAGATGGATATGACAAATAAGGATAAGGTAAAAATTGGGTAACTTATTGATGACTCTATGGCTTTATATTGTTGACTTGAGCATGTTACATTAATATAGTATGGAGAAGAGATTTGAAATTGAACATCTCAATGTGGTCGGTAATTGAAGATTTCTATATACACCGAGCTAGTGCAGTGTATACCGTTTGACAGTATTAACCAAGCTAGTTTAACTAGTTATCACCGACACATTTCTATATCAACCAAGTATGGATGAAAACATTAAATGCTAAGAACAGCCGACTAAATTTGATCAGCTGGAAATTGTTATGATTTTGAGATTAAGGATAAAGTTTGTTATGAGATCCATGACATAAATTTTTTTGGAGAAGATCTAAAGGATGAGATTGAAACGTGTAAATGACACATTTTTTGAGGAAGGTTTAAGAGGCAAAATGGACGGAGGAGATTAAGAAAAAAAATCTAATGGCTGATATGAAAATGGTTTACTTGTCTATATAAGAGATATGAGTTTCATTATTGAAACACGCTGGAAAGAAGAAGACTACAGAGATTTCATGTGAAGACTTTATTCATGCATGCCTAATCAAACTAGTTAGTGAAAGAACCGAGACTGTAGACATTATCAAGCATTAGATAACCATTTACTGAGTGAAAGTAAGTTGACATATTGAAGGAAGTGAATTGATTAGTGATCAAAGGATTATTTGTATGGGCTTATCATAGATCTAAATATTTGCAATTGAGTTGTATTTGAATCAAATTAGTACTGTATCAGTTTAACCATTGATTCAAAAAATCTCTTAACCGAGTGGACTTAACAGTCTTATGTTGTACCCTATGACATTCATTGAATGTAAAGTGTTATCTTGTTGACACCATAGTGAATGTTGGTCAAAAGTTAAGTGTTAGTGATAAATCCTCTAACCAGGTCACACATAATAGTGTGTATTGTAACCTTTAACAGGATTGGCTCTTCACTAAGCTCACTTCAGAAGAGTGAATTATTTTGGGTTATCGGTCCCAAGTGATTTTTCCCTTAGTAGGGTTTCCACGTTAAATCATTGTGATATGTGTTATTTGTGATGATTTTTTTTCTATCATACTTTACATACTGCATAGTTGATTTAGTCGGTAATCACAATTGGATAATTATTAGTAATTGGTAAACTGGACAGACAGATTGATATTTTGTGTTACCGAGATTCATAATTTGTTGGAATTGTTTTATAAGGTACATCTTTGTATTTGGGACTATAGGATAACTGATCTAACTGATTCACCCCCCCCTCAGTTATTCTAACATCAATAGCCTAATATCTAAGAACATTATGTTACAATATCTTTAATAATAATCCCAACCAAACCTACTTATCAAAATCCTTGCATAATCCAAGAAATTTTGCAACTTCTACCAAGCATTTTAATTAATTCTTTGAATTAAAGCATGAAAATAAAGTCACATATCTCACAACAAGACACTAAATGGGAATATATATATATATATATATATTATTCCATTTAAAACTTAACTAGGTCATACACTGGAGAGATATGAACCATCACTATATTTCTTTGAAAAATCTAGGCTACCTCTATCGTATTACATAAATACAACCTTAAACACTAAAAACTAGAAAAAGGACTTAACCCAGATTCATTAATACTTTCTCTATGAAATATTTGCAAAACTGTTCCTACCCACAAGAACTTTCTATTGGAACCAAGAAAGTTTTGAGCCAAGAGAATGATCTGCCAAAACAAACAAGTTGAAACAATCCCTAAATTTTAACCCAGGTAAGAAAAGAGAAAAGAAGAAAATGAAAAGGGAATAGGAGTAATCAAGATCTATTCTGATGCTGCCAAATGTCCCTCTTAAATCTTCCCCAATGTATTGAAAAATCATCTCTCTCATTTCTCTGTCCTAAATCTAATACTCTTCTTTGCACCACCTTTTAAAATCCCCTTTGAACCTTCCCCTATTTCATTTTGCTTCTTTGTATTCCCTTGCATGTGCAAGACAAATATTTCACTAGTTTTAATTAACAACCAGGTAAGTGCACAAAGATGGGGGACCAAAAAGGGGGTATAAGATGCCACTTTTTTCCTGAAATCAACAAACTCTAAACTTCAACAAGAAATTGAAGATAGTTAGACTCAAAATTTTAAGATGCGACAAAAACAAGAGTTGTAATACTCTGAATCTAGTTCCTAAACTACTAACTTATTTTGAAAATGATGCAGATTAAGACCCTCAAAAAGGGGGAGCACAAAAAGTGGTCATGTTTTTTGTCAAAAAACATAACATAGCGTCTGGTGTGCTCCCCCTAAAATGTTAACTTTTTTTTTGAATTTTTTTAATCACTCCAGTGAGAAGTTTGCTAACACCACAAGTTTATCTTGAAATTTTTTCGTAATTTTTTGATGAATGTATAATTTTTGATGAATTTACAAAGTGCACATATCCTAAAAACATGAAATTTCTGTGTGCTCCCCCTAGAAATCATTTAAAACTAATCGAAAATCAAATTTTATTTTTTTTAAAGTGTTTAGAATGGAGTGAAGTTTCTAAAAATGTAACTTATTGCAAAATTCGATGAACGAGCCAAAATCTATGCCCAAAATACTGCATATTGGTTTTTTACAAAAATCAGACATACACACAAAAGAAATTAGAGTTGAAAAACTTAACATAATCAAAATTCAAAATAAATTATATGCTTAGATAGCTAATAGAGAGATCTGCAATATCGCATCATCTGATTTTTACGTTCTTGAGCCACCAGTAAACCTGAAGAGGAACACACAAAAAAAGATGTCATTTTTTTGTATGTCTGCTGGAAAACATGTGTCAAGCCTATTTCAATCATCCAAGCCTTTGGGTTGGATCTCCAAGGCAAATCCAAGCCTTAGGATTGGTAAATTCCAATGCATTACAAAGCGTGCACGCCCTATAGGGTGTGCGCCCTATAGGGCATGCACCCTATTGAAATCTATGACTTTCATAGGGTGTGCACCCTATGAAAGTCATAGATTTCAATAGGGTTCATGCCCTATAGGGTGCACACGCTATAGGGCAAGCACACTATTTAAATCTATGACTTTCATAGGGCATGCACACTATGAAAGTCATAGATTTCAATAGGGCGCACGTGCTATAGGGCGTGGGCCCTATTTAAGTCATATATTTAAATAGTGATAGTCAAAGTTCATAGATTTAAATAGTGATGAGAAATAGTCAGAGTAAGAGGATTTATACAAATATAACATTTAAGTTTAATTTATTATACTTTAAGTTATATTTGTATAAATTATAAAATATAATACTTCCAGAATGTTTGGGATAGGTTCTAGCTTCATAGGAGTTGAGATGCAGATTCTAGATTTTGGGGGTTTTCAAAAAATTCCAGACTTAGCCAAATTTCAGGATTCAGCAAGCCTTTAGCAGGGTTACCTCCCACAATCCATCATGGATTTCTAAGGTTAAACTGAAGCTGGCAAAAGTATTCCCAAAGGGTTTTAACTCATTTTATCAAAAATCACTTGGTTTCGACACCCCCCCCTCTCTCTCTCTCTCTCTTACGGGGGAGGGAGAGAGAGAGAGAGAGAGAGATGGGGTCGAAACCAAGTGATTTGTGATAAAATGAGTTAAAATCCTTTTGGAATCCTTTTTCCAACTTCAGTTTGACCTTAGAAATCCATGATATATTGTGGGAGGTAACCCTGCTGAAGGCTTGTTGAATCCTAACATTTGGCTAAGTCTAGAATTTTTCGATAACCCCCAAAATCTAGAATCTGCATCTTAACTCCTATGAAGCTGGAACCTATCCCAAACATCCTGGAAGTATTATATTTTATAATTTATACAAATATAAATTAAATTATAAGAAATTAAATCAATCAAATTCAAACTTATACTTAAATGTTATATTTGTATAAATCCTCCCACCCCTGAAGTGGAAAATGAGTTTTTTTTGTCGTGTGGTTGTTCTCTCTCCCTCCCCTTATCACCCTCTCTCTATCCCTTATCTCTCTCTCTTTCGAGTTTTTCATAGGGCGCACACGCTATGTAAGAATATGGATTACACTTTTTTGGTTTTACATAGGGCGCACGGGGGGTGGAAATTTTGGGGTTTTACAAAGCACATGCGCCCTATTTGGTGCACACGCTTTGTTTTGGATTACTCAAGCCTAAAGCTTGGGAAACCCAAGCCATTGGGTGCACGCCCTTTAGTGCATACGCACTATGCGTGATGGAGGACCAAAAAGAAATGTGGCATCTTTTTGGTCCCCCATCTTTGTGCACTTACCCAACCACCTTATCTAAATATTTTACTTTGGCCTTTTACTTTAACTTTTCTTGTGACATGATATTATTCATTACACAATGCCCACTAAATACTTCATTTTATTCCTCTTTTATTTCATTTAGAGATATGTGACCTTATCTTTTTTGAAGTTGTTTGGCTAATTGGGTTTGATGTTGTAAGGACTGAAGATGTGGCAAATCTATGGAAAATTAAAGATAAGGACAATATAATGAGAAAAATGTATCCAAAGGGATACTTTGTTCCAATGATTTATTTTGTTGGATATATGCTCTCTATCATATGATCATAATTCTTTTGACTTTTTGTTGAAATGCTTGGGGTTTTTGCCCCATTCTTTGTTTAGCTTAGTGCATCAAGATGATGCATCTATCCAAGAGGAGATTTATGACTTATTTTTATTTAGGATTGATGCTGGTGTTATGTTATCATATAGTTGTGTAGTGGTAGATTAGTTCTTGGTCTTTTTTCTTTGTGGAAAAGAGAGAGAAAGATAAAGAAAATGGTTATTATAGAAAGAGGAGTTGACATTTTTGGTAGTTGTTTTCCATCAATGACAAAGGGAGAGATTGTTAGAAATTTATGATTGGTTTCCTATTGTCATTCATATCAAACATAATTTTTTCGAGGAGTGTGAGTTTATGTTTTCTCAAACTTTTTGGTCCAAAATATTTCTATGCCTAGTTGTGGGTTTGTTTATTAAACCTATAGTGAAATAGATGATAAGTATGTATTTTGTATGGTAGTACAATATAGTAGAAGACATTTATATATCATTTGATCATGTAAAGATGGTGTTTTACAATGTCTTAGTGTTATGATCTTATATTTGAAATCCTATGTGGTCTAGATCTCTATGGTTCAATAGTAGTGATATTATGTTGTAGAGAAAATATTAGTTTTACAGTTGCAGTTATTTATACTTTCTAGAGTATTTTTATTTTGTAAATTAGGGTTGAATGTGTGTTTCTAATCATGAAGATGAATTTAGGTTTTGGTCTTGGTTCTGGTATTCTAGTGTTGCAATTCTTTTCAATTGATGTTCTGATATGAAAATATGTTGTGTAAACTTTTAATGTGGCATGTTGACATGGCTTCTAACATTTCATGTCTACATGACTTCTAATGTGGCATGTAGGCCTCTCCATATATAGTGTGTGGAAGTCCAATTAGAGCAGGCAAGTTGGAAGTTTATCTCTACACTTTTGAATTATCTTTGGTAGTTGTTCTAGTTATTGAAAATATAGCATTGGGTAATGTGTGGCATGTTGTTGATCCTTATTTCTCTTGGGATGGATCATGCTTTCATATTTAGGTTTGGGTTTTTTATTTATTAATTATTGAAGTGTTAGATTTAGGTATAGCTCATGTACTTAATGCTCATCTCTTATTTGGATGGGTGTATGCTATATGGGACCTATGTATCTAATGTTTTCTCTTATATGTTTGGGGTCCCACTATGAATTCTTTTGGAATTTGACTTATTTTCATTTCTCTATTGACTTGGCTAATATGAAACTTACTTGTAATAACTTTTGGCTTGGTTGACCTTGTTGTAATATCTAATGATCTATCATGTATATTAGGACTTTTGGTTCTTTGTCGAATACTTGTAAGGTGTCAAGAAATTAAGGTGTGTGAAATAATGAATTTCAACAATCAATAGAGTAGAGTTCAGTGATAGTGGCAGAGAAGAAAAGGCAGTAAAAATTTGTTGCTAAGGTGGAGAATGATTTGCTAATTGGTTGCATTATCAGGAGAATCAATATTTATTTACTTTGGAGAGTTATGTGTACTTTAAGATAGTGAGTCTTGGGTACATAGGTCTATAACTGTATTTTTCTACTTTGGTAGTGAGCCTCTATATGCAAGTCCAAAGTAGTGAGCTCCTATTTGTATTGTAAGGCAGTGAGCCTTCAAACCTATATTCATTGTAGTATTGGTCGTTAGCCTCTCGATTTTAGTCATGGGCATTGAGATCCCAATTTTTAGTAATCAAATTATCTACTTTAGTGATTTATCTTTGTGGGCAAGTGCTCACTGTGGTTTTTCCAAGTTTGGGTTGTCTACGTATAAATCTTGGTGTTCATGTGTTGCTAGTTCTATTCTTTACTTGCATACTTTTTCATGTGGTGATTATTGAAGTTAGTTATTGGGGTTTTGTTTTATGTTGATTCACCCCCATCCCACCCCCCAACATTCAGAGTGTTCTTATCACTAAGTGTTGAGAGTTTTCCTAAATTAAAACAATAAATTAAAACTTGATGTGGATTCTAGGAAATATGATGAGGGTGACAAAGCTAGGTTTATATAGATGTCCCTAGAAGATAATATTTCAAAATTAGAATAAGAAAATGAAATTTAGAATATGAGGAATGTGGAACTCTATAATGAGGTGGTCCCCATAAAGATGACCTAACAAAATCCCTTAAATTAAGTAGAGCAACTATTAAAAAAATATGTGGCTAGTATGCACATGTTAAATGCTAAGTTGATTAAGAAGCATAAAAATCATTTGATGGTCCACTTACTAGATATGTTCACTATTAATAGAAGAAAAAATCTATTATCATTAATTACTTGAAAAGAATAAGTTCATTAGAGATCATATATATCTCTATGATGATAAATTATGTCACTTTTAAAGATATTTTTATAATGGTCTTTGATTGTTAGATATTATTTTTACCTTTAGCCACCTACCTTCTTACTATTTGGTCACAATTTTGTCTCTACCTTATACTCTCCTCTCCAATGCAACTTTCTTAGCTTTTACATTTTTGATATTGATACCCAAACATATTTCACATTCCTATATATATGAATTTAGACCTTTTCAAAAATCCATATTCTACCAATACGCAATATAAACATAAAACCTAATTTTTCAAAAATTATTTACAAATCAAACATTCAACAAAAAATATTCATTAGCAATTTCCATAAACAATACTATTGAATTCAAGCTTTTAATAAATTGTTTAACTAAGTAGTTAGAAATGAGTAATTTTTTTCCTTTTGAAATTTTTTTAATGTTTTTTTTAGGTTAACATGATAGATTTTTAATTTCATAAATTATATTTCTTTTTTCTTTTATGAAGATTTAGGCTCAAGCATGACAATCCAATGGGAGCATGAAGCTCGTAAGTACACTAGTTCAACAAAGGCCTTCAAAAATTAGTTTTAGCTACTTGATATGGGAGCACAAGCTTATATGTTGAAACCTCTTAAATTAAGAGCTAAGGAATGAGGGGTATCCATTCAACCAAATTCTCTTAAGGCATGGTCCCAACCTCCTCCCTTACAATGTCGGAGACTTGCACTCAACAAGACTTGACCCCCTATGAGCTTATTTAGAACATTTCAGCGTCACCTAACGAAGGGCCCATTGACAATTTTTTTTTGATATAATTGACTAAAAAAATTTTTAATTATAAGAGCATATTTTTTTGGAAGGATGAGCATAAACCATTGTTTTAACTAATTTTTGGAGAATTTTTATAATAATATTAAAAGTATTGATTATTAAAATGGATTGTTTTTAAAATTGTTGAGGTGAGTTATATTGTTTTGCCACACATAGATATAATGAATAATATGGCTAAAGAGGTTGAACTTGTTTATTTAAAATTACCAAAAACATTCAAAACTAATTTGTATTGCTAAAGCCTTTAAAAGCTCGTAAGAACTTTTATTTTAATAACATTTAGATAAACTTGTTATTTTAATAAATAATTGCATATTAAGTTGGAGACAATTTTACACGTATATAATATATATTTAAACAATACAATAATATAATTACCAAAATTATATTTTATTATACTTGTGAGTTTATAACTAGCTTTTATATATATATATAAATGTCACCCTTGAGAGAAAGGCAGAATTTCAAATATAATGATTTGAGTAAACTGTAAAACAGAGAGACAGTGATCGAATGGCACAACTTCTAGAAGTCTTTTGACTCAGAAGGCTGCCATGGAAACAAAATTCATGGTGATGTGAGCTTTTTCACACACTGCACTAATCGACATCAAACACTTCTGTTATCTGTCTTTACCTGAATGTGAAACCAGTTGACCTCACAACTCCAGCCACAAACATTTTATTTATTGTGTGATGTTACTGAACATCGACAAGTCTTCTTCAAACATGTACTAAAACAAATTATGAGGGATTTCATCAAATTGATTTTCCTTGAACTGGCTCACTTTGTCGGAGTTTCTAGATGGATTCCATGCACACGCCAAACTCGTTTACATAGGCACACGTATACAAGCAGAATATCCTGCTGCCATATCATTCCTTAAAATAGAATTAGTTTTCTAAGTACAGAAATGTTTAGTTATTTGGAAGATATGGATCTTAGGCTGAAATTTCTAAGAATTAGGAGACTAAGAAGTATTTATTTTGTCGAAGTCATTGAGGGCACGATCTTGATTTCATTTCTTGAAATAGATTTCGTTTTTTAGGGTACGAGTCTAGGTTGAAATTTCCTTCACCATTTCGAATGGACTTAGCTTTGTTTTTCTGGTAGTATTTTTTACGAAATCCACAAAATCGTTTAGCTATTATAGAAGAACGAGCCTTAAATTAGATTTTTTTTTCCCAGCGATTCAAGGACTGAGAGGTACCCATTCAGTCCAAACCGTCCAAGACATAAGCCTGACCTCATTTCTTGAAATAAACTTGGTTTTTAAGAATTTTATATTGATCCTATATAATATTTTAATGTTTTAGAAATGTGAATTATAAACTAAGAGATGTCTATTCTGCCAAAAATAATCTATAATGCGATGGTAATACATCATTCCTCAAAATAGACTTAGTTTTAATAGTCTCCAATAAACACTCAACAATAATAATGGTAGTCTTGATTATGAAATGTTTGTGATAGAATCATTCCATTCAGAATTATTTTTCTATAGCCTTTGACTGCTCACAGAACTGAGGTGTGCGTACAGCGACCAATACTTTAATACATAAAAGCTGAGTTGAAAACTGGTTGAGATGGTTGTCATTTATCAAATTGCAGGTGAGATGGTTGAGTTTTGAATGTTTGGGGCGATGTAAAGAGGTCTTAAAAGGCCTTTCACGATGTTTAATGTGGTCCATCACTTTATTTCGTTTGCATTCCGCGGCTTCCAACTTTGTCTTTACCAATAAAATACACAATACCAGTAATTGGAGCCATAGTTTTACTGGACAATTCGATAGTTTATTTTTTTTCCTAAAGCCATATCTTTTTTTATAGATGAGAACAAATCATATAATAACTGAATAAATTTACATTTGGTGAATTGATAAGAATGATTATTAGAACATATTTGAATTTTTAAGGGTGAAAGATAATCAAATCTATGTCATCATATAGGTCAGATGTATGTTTATAAATATTCTTTTCAATCTCTTTCATCTTTATTAATTGATTATGGCTATAGAAATAGAAAGCATTTATGACAAGAAAATTTCAGCTTAAGTTTGAGTGCCTCGAACAAGGACACATCTACAACATACAAATATCTGTGTAGTGCGATGTAGTCTTATATGGACCAAAATAAAAGTGCCCAGAATGTGGAGAAAACTCAACTCTACTCTTCAAATAACCTACAAAAGTCCAAAAGTCCAAAATATAATAAATGATACTAAATAATAGACATAAATAATAAAAATAAATAAAACATAAGAAAACCCTCGTGTGTTTGAATACTTCTAAGTAACTTGCACACAGAAAAGTGAAGAAAAATGTTAGGTCCACAATTTATGGAAGTTGTTGATCTCATCAATTTTTATTTAGCATATTCTATTCAGATGACTAAATAAATAAAAAAATAGAAAAAAATCTTATTACAAGAATTTAAGATTTTAGTGTGATTAACAAGTGGTAGAAAAAGCCTAAGATGGTTGGGAAAAGTTTAGCCCCCCGACCATTTCAACCCGCTCAAATATGCAGCTCTAAAAGTAGAAACTGCTACTTTTGAGGAAAAGATTCAATTTAAACCCGAAGCAATTTTTTTTTAGTTGATGGAACCTCTTGCTCCATAAAAATAGATCTTGAAGCCCCTCTCATGGGATCACACCCTAAGTACTCTTAAAGGTTTAGCTAAACAATTGAAAGTATACTGATGAGCAGTGGCTATATTGAGTTGGTTGACAATGTTGTGTGTGAAGATATTTTGTTACTTAATGTGTAGTAATGCAAGTTGATTGGTGCCTTGTTGATTGCTTATGTGATGCAAGATCCCACCACATATTTTGATTATTTCTCCTAATTTTTCCTAAGGGGCATATGGATGAGTGATGGTTGTATTGAGCTGGTTGACAATGTTGTGTGTGAATACGTACTTTGTTACATAATGTGTAGTAATGCAAGTTAACTGGCGCCTTATTGATTGCTTATGTGGTTCAAGAGCCTACCACACATTTTTAGTTTTTTTCCTTCCTTCTTGCTTGCTTACGTGGTGTAAAATCCCACCACATATTTTGAGTCTTTTTGGTGCCTTGTTGGTTTCTTATGTGGTGTAAGAGCCTACCACATATTTTGGATCATTTTGGTGCCTTGTGAGTTGCTTACATGGTGCAAGAGCCCACCACATATTTTAAGCCTTTTCCCTAAGAGGCCAACATTATTTTCACTCGATTATATTTCTATGGTCATATCGAGTGATCATGAGCCTATATATATCAAATTAGTGTAACTTTTGCATACGAAGTCCTTTTTTGGAAAAAAAATATTTTCACAAAGTTTCTTTTAGAAACTACACATTTGTGAAGATAGTCTCTAAATATTTTTCTATTTTGTGCTAGTTTTGATAACTTGAAGTTGCAAGTTGCTATGTTATTCTCTTGGAAAAATTGGTGTTTAGGAATTATAAATGTCTTGTCTCAATTTTGGGGTGTATATAGTGCATTTTATTATTATTATTTTATGTCTTGTAAATCATGTTGAACCCAAGGATTGAGATACTCACATCACACTCTTATCACACATGGAAGCTCAAAATATTGTAATTATTGCAATCTTAGAGTCTTTGGAAAATTTTGAAAGCCTATCATCTAGAGTTCACTAAGGAAATCAACAAGTTTTTCATAGAAACAAATTGGATGGGGTAAAAGGACTCATACATCATGATGAGCCAGATAACTTTTTGTTTCATATTGTTAAGTGTAACACTCCTCAAAAGGTGTGGGATAAGTTTGAATGGTTGTATGGTAAGGTCAATTGATTAGGATCTCTCTCTCTCTCTCTCTCTCTCTCCAAATATATTGCCCACTATTTAGTATTTCCTTACACATTTTAAGTTGGCTTTGTCATGGTTGAAAGGATGTAATCAAGCTAAAGATGGTAAGGTGTGTATTTTCTTGATCCCGTCTAAGCTTAGAGGTCATTTTTAAATATTTTCTTCTACCTTAAATTATGTACTATGGATGATATGGGATAAACCCATAAGATTAATTATTTTGAATATTTTTGTGACTGATTTACTAAGGAGCCTGCCAAGTTGATTTAAATGGACGTTCTTCCCAAGAGATATGCTTTGATGGATCAATATTTTAGAATCAAGGGTAATAATAAGAAGAAGCATAAGAAAAATTAGTGAGACTCCCTCCAAGCCTAAGAAAATGGATGATCCTCATCCTCCTACTCATCCTCCTAGCTTAGGGGAGTCACCTTCTAAGTATAAGAACAAGAAGGATATTTTTTTCTTTTTTGGAAACTTAGGACATGATTGTAGTGGAGTAAATTTGAGCCTACGAAAAGGAAATTATGTCCAAGGAAAACTTTAGCGGTGAATATTCACCATTTGGCGAATGTCACATGTCAGCAACCCAAGATTTGGTGAATATAATGTGTATATTAGGTTGACTGTGTCGCATGAACTTTATAAATATTGGGTGGAATGCCCAAGTCCATCGCCCATTGGTTTATGTATTTTTCCCCTTTTCTTTCACAATATCACCAATTGAATCTAATTGTTGGACACTATAAATTGAAAATTTTTGCCTACAATTTCCAAAGCTTATTGTAACTGACAACCATATTCACCAATATATGGTCAAAATTTAACATTCAGGTACATGTTACGTATATGGATTTGACATGTGTCTCTATTCCGAAGACTTTCAATGAAACTTTATGTCTTTTAAAACTTTGGCCCGAAATAGATTTGACACACGTTTCTATTCCGAAGACTTTTTGGGGAATCTTTGTGTCCTTTAAAACCTTGGCCCGAAATAGACCCTAGACCCCATCTTGGAGGCGTTGCCCCCAAACCCTTGTCAAATAATGATGATTTCTAGCTATGTGTTCCTGTCATCATGATTTTCTTCAATAATGAAAGATTCACCAATATTTTATAGAATTTTCATATAATTGAAAAAAATCGTGAGTACAAATAATATTTTTTCCTTTCAAATTAAAAAATTCACCAACAATATTATTTTTTTTACCCAAAATAATGTAGGATTCGCCAGCATTTTACACTTTTTTTAGGGAGGGTGTTTCTTAAAGTTTTCCCTGATTGTGTCCCTTTGAGAGTTACTTTTACATCACACATTCAAATACCTCCAATTGGATAAGCTAGTAAACATGTATAATTATAGATAAATGAAAATAAGATTATGGTTATAGAAATAGAAAGAACAAATGAGAAAATGTTTTCAGCCTAAATTTGAGTGTCTTGAACAAGGACAACTATGTAGCACACATACATCTATGTAGTGTGATGTAGTCTTGAACATACCAAAATAGAAAATGCCTAGAATGTGGAGAAAACTTGACTCTATTCTTTAGATAACCAACAAAAGCCCAAAAGTTAGAAATATAATAAATAATAGAGATAAATAATAAAAATAAATAAAATATATAAAATATATAAAACTTAAGAAAACTCTCATGTGTTTGAATTCTTCTAATAAAATTACATAGACAAGAGGAAAAATGTTTGGGGTTGTTTGGAGACTTTCCTTAATCAAAGCCTTGTTTTGGTGTTTCCACCTTTGTAGTATCTAGGTATATGGATAGATCAAAAAGATAAATAGATAAATGAATGATCATGTAATAGTAACAAACCTCACTTAATAGAGGAAAACCCCTAATACACGAGATATACAAATAGAAACAAACCTTGCTAGTGGAGGAAAACCCTTATTGCATGAGTTAAAGATCTAGATAAGGGATATGATAAATCCCAAGATGCTTAACGATACATAAGAGATATAAATATATTACCAAATAGGCTTGAGTAAGCCAATAGTTCTATTGATATAGCCATAAGAGATTGTTGTACCAAGTTTGAAAGAAAAAAAATGCAAGATAAAGCTATGCAAGCCAAGATAATGTAAGATATTTTATGTGCAAGATCCAAGAGAGAAGCTAGAGAAACTAAGAAGAGTGATTGAATGAGATGAAAAGATGGGTTTAAAGTGAAAAGAGGAAGAAAAAAAGAGGCTTATGGGTAGTTCTAGAAGATTTTGAGCTATTTCCACTCACCAAGGTAGGTGACAAGTATTGGAACACTTAAAACTAACATTTAAACATTAAGATTCTATAGGTACCAATGTAGGTGACAAGTGTTGAAACAATTAAAACTAATATTTAAACATTAATATTCTATAGGTATAATGCATGATGTGTGGACATCCGCACAACGCACTCATGTCCAAGTGAATCATGCTCAAAATTGATAGGTCATAAGGGAAACACATGGTTAATGAAAAATTAGTCCTAGAAGAGACCTGGGAATCTTGAGAGGGAAAATGATAATGCAAATGCTGAAATGGATCTACACAAATACTTGGGGAATGAACATTAAAGAAATTACAAAAGTGTAGTCTAAATTACAATGGGGTATTTTATTTTTGACTCTACAATAATGATGAACATTGTTTTGTGAGGCTAGAAACATCAAAGGAAGCTATGAGGAATCATAAAATGTCATGCCTAAGTCTTATTTATTGGAAATGGGTAAATCTCTTTCTGTGAGGGCTTTTTTCTCTACTAGTTTTAGTTAGATTGTCATTTCTAGTGCTTCTCGTCACATGGCTCATACTATGAATCTTATTGACTCTCTATCTAATAGTCCTACTTTTCATATTTATATTAGGAACTTATCATAGATTCTAGTTTTGGGGAAAGGATCAGTTCTAATGTAGGATGGTAGCATTGAGGATGTTCTTCTTATTCTTGATATTTCATAGAATCTACTTTCCATCTATCATATTTTCCATCATGGTGATAAAAGTCTTGATTATTTTTATCCTAAAAATGTGAATATTCAAGATATGTGGGATCTTGAGAAGATCATTTCCACAGGTACATTTGATCATGTGACCCATTTTTTAAGGTTTCATGGGTTTGGATCTTCATCACTTGATCATGCCTTATTTTTCATGTAGATTCTATGAGCAATCTTTGACATGAATGGTTAGGGAACTTGAATTTTACACACACACACACACATAATAGATTAGCACATATAACTTGGTTGTTGGTCTACCTAAGGTTTCTTATTTAGATAGATTTTTGGGGGGTTTTTCTCTTGGAAAACATCATAGAGATCCATTTCCTAAACTTTTTGCTACACAAGATTTGGATCTTCTTGACTCATTCCATAGTGACCTCGTGTTGTTCCCTACTCCATTTTTTGGGGCCAATTATATGCTCATCTTTATTGATGATTTTTATAGGTGGACATGGGAGCATATTTTGAAGTACAAGGACATAGTTCTTTGACATAATTTTATAACCTTCCTTGCATTCAAAGAGTATTCAAGACATTCCCTATAGAAGATTTACATAGATAATGGGAGAATTGAGTCAATCAGACATTTCTTGAATTACGTTGTGCTCAAGGAATTATTCATTAGTACATAGTACCACCCACTCCTTAGAAAAATGGTGTGGTTGAGAAGAAGAATAGAAATTTATGAGAGATGGAAAATTTCATGCTCCATTCTATGTCCATGCCTCCATACTTTTAGGAAAAGGCTTCCAACTACATTAATAACCATATGCCTCATAATAAAATGTAGAATATGACTCCCACGGAGGATTTCTCTCATGTTAAAAATCATGTTTCCTACTTTAAAGTATTTGTAAGTGGTGCATGAAGATTCATTCTAGATGGTTGGTGCAAAGAAATGGAGAGAATCGGGATTCATCATTTTAAGCTATTGTTAGGATGTGAAAGGTTAATTTTTTTCTTCAATATGACACTCAAGATGTATATATTTTTTATTATGTTCTTTTTATGATTATTTTATTCTAAATGCTTCTCTATCATAGGTCTCGTCCTCCATTCTTTCTATCTCTTCTTTAAAGGATTGTTTTCTTAAAGAGGATGATAATGATGATGCTCCTTATCAAGTTTTTCTTGATGTTGGTATTCATGATGATGATGGTATTGATCCTATTATTGAAATCACTCCATCTTCTCCTCCTACTTCATTGCACTCAATTGACCTTAATGGGATTAAATAGTTATTAGTGATGATGTTCCTCTTGTAGGTGACCCACCACTACATGTAGTACATTTTCTCACACTTTTAATATCATTATTTTAAGTCATGAAGTTTCTACTAGTCCTTATAATTTTTAAGTTGCATCAAGGTGTTCTAAAATGGTATAGTGCTATGATTGAGGATTATTCTTATTTGATGAAGAATCATACATGGGTACTTAGTTACACTTTAGAAGGGAAGAAATTTGGTTCATTTCAAGTGGGTGTATCATACACAATTTATAGTTAATGCTTCTATTGATAAGTATAAGGATTGTCTAGTGCTTAAGGGCTACTCTCAAGTTTAGGACATTAACTATTCTAAGACATTTTCTCTTATAATGAAATAAAATAGGGATGAGGGTTTTCACTAGTATAGATGGAAAAACTAGAAAATCACACCTATGTCCTCTTGTACATTAGAAGGGAGATTCTCGACTAGGACCAAGGAGGCTCAAGAACTAGGTGGATGTAGCAATCCTTTTTTGTTATGAAACATTGACTATGCAAATGAAAGTGGAAAATACAATTGTAATGTCATAAATTTGCACACTTGTGTAACTCACCATTATGTGATTTAATTAACTTGGAAGAATTATAAATTTTAACATAAGATTTCATTTTGAGTTGTCATTCCTTGTATTCATATTCTTGTTCATGCTACTTGGTTGGCCTAGGATGCATGCACGTTGTGGAGACTTCTGTGTAGTACACACTCATCCTATAAATCTAAAGACATGTAGAAAGCCATTGAGATGTTACAACTATCACCCCTATAGTGTAATTAATCTTTCTATTTACTAGTCATGTCAAGATTTTAACTAGAAATTTTAAAAATTGATTCTTGAGCTTCATCTCGCCTTATTGTTTATTATCTTTCACTTGTTCATATTTATTTATTCTTATTGACTAGCATTGGATCTCACAGTTCACAAATTGATCTTGTAAGTATTCTTATTGTATTGGTACAACTTGGATCTCTATCACCTTGGCCTCTTTTCCTTCATTCCATCAAGCTTTATCTTTGTGGTTGTAAAGGAAAACATGTTAGATATAGAAGACACTGAGAGGTAGGGGTTAATCGATGTAAACAAGAAATGAACTAATTCAACCAATAAACTGATTATGCTTTTACATGACTTCCACACAATTACACATATGCAATAGAAGTAAATAAAATTAAGCATCCATAAAGCATAACACATAATACCACAAATTTTATTGTGGAAACCCTTGTTAGAGGGTGAAAAATATGGTGCGGATGGTTCCCATGAATCTCTTCAACTTCATTATAAATATTTATCCTGTTAGGACATTAAAATACCCAATTAGGGGTTCATCCTATTAAAAGTGACTAGTACCCTGTTATAAGTACTATAAGACCTTCTATGATCTACCTTGCTAGAGGATTTTAAAACTCCAACTAATAAGTCACCTTGTCAAAGGATTTAACAATAAGACCTACTAAAGTCCACCCTATTAAAGGATTTAACTTGCTTCAATGGTTAGGAGTACAATAATAACTTGATCTAGAAAATAGAAAATCATTTGATTAATCAGATCCTTTGTAATCTCTAAATTCTAGCGCATTACACTGCCTTTGTCTTTGATCACAACACCCAAATTCACAATCAGAACCCTAAATCAAATGATTTAGTCCACCTTGTAAAAATCATAGAAAACTATGCCAATAATACCTAACATGTCAGCCCAAAGTATATTAACCAAAACATATTGACATGTCAACCCATAAATCAACTGCCTTGATCATTTGATCAACAAGAACTAATTGGTAGCACAATTGATTTACACTAAACACATCACCAAAATGCTAACTCATCCAAAACATTGATTTAATAGTTGTGGTTGTAGAACTGTGCTTCTCTAGCCTTGGTAAACCACCAAGAATGATCAGATCTCCAAAATTATCCTCTCACTCGATCATTACTCAAAACATTCTCAGATAATATCTTCCTATTCACTGGTCAAAATAATTAGCATAATTTTCCTTTACCTATTCAATCTAACAATCAATATCTACAATTCTCATATAGTTGATAGAGTTTCCATTAATGACAAAATCCAAAACATCAAACTCTGTAATCCAACTCCAAAAATCCATCATAATGCTAACAATCTCCCCCTTTGGCATAGATGGAAAGACATAGTGAAAATTTCCATACATACACTACTCTTCCTTAGCTTTATTTTCATTGCACTGATCACTCCCTCTTTGACAAAAATGGCAAAGGTATATAAAAAAATGTCAAAAATAGAATTATCTTATCGATCATAGTATTTCAAAAACACCTTTAAAATTTGTTTTTGCTAACTCCAAAGAATCTTTCCATGACTTCTGCAAGTGTTCTATGGATTGAATCTAACCATGTAGCATAGAAGCTAACTCCTCCATAGATTCAAGTACACTCATATAAGGTGATTCAAATAATACCTCTGAATGTCTAACATTTTCTTGCATAACATCTACTAAAGGTATCAAATAAGTCTACAACACCAATAATGTAGATATCCTCTTATCCTACTCATCTTTTAAAGTATTCAACTTATGATTTATAACCTTCACTTGTGATCCATAAGTGGTAGTAGAATGGGAAATATAATCAAAATTATCAATCAAAGATTTAGGCTCTTATTGAGCTTTAGTTTTGTTTAGCTCCAAATCTTGTGCAAACATAGAAAAATATGAAACTTTTGCAAATAAATTACCAATCTCCTTCAAAGTTTATTTCACTTGGTCCACATGAACTGCAAGTTTCACTTTATCTGCTATAATGGACTCCATTAACTTATCAATTATCTTCTTCTCATAATTCATCTTATCTCTATTCTCAGTAGTTTCCTCCAAAATTGTAATTTCCTTAGTGATAGCATTGATAAAATTATCTAACTACTCAATCAGTGTAGCATTAGGATCATAGTTAACTTTAGATACAAGATTTAAAAGAATGTCCCTAATAGAAAAAGTAGTTGTTATTTCTTCTTTTCCTCTCTAAACTTATCCCTTTTAGATTTTATCTTAAGTATATATAACATTCTCATAAGTTCACTCAGACTTGTCTTAGCAACATCAATAGGTCCTTGAATGACCTCAACATATTTATCTCAAAGTTATTCTATAAGTTCTTCCTCAAAAATAGATATTGACCTTTTTTCCTTCTTCTAACTTGAACTTGCACCTAGATCTAATTATCTTTTTACTAATTGTACTGCGAGATCAGCTTCTTGAACTTCAATTGTCTTTGCAAGTTCACCATCGGTTGAAATAGTTGTAAAAACTTCATCTTCCTTTTGTGCAATTGTAGTAGTTTCAATAGGTACCTCAACCTCTATTCACTAATCCATTTGAGTTTCAACCCTTCCTTTCTCATCTTCTACTTCAATAATAGGAACTTGTTGAGGAGTCTCAGAAGGTACATCACTGATAATTTATTCAATTACCTGATTAGTTGTAACAATCTCATCTATTTTTATTGCTTCATTTATAGGCTCTTGAGATTTTTGTTCCTCTTCATCATCATCCACCAGTTCATCTTCTTTTTCTAATTCCCTTTTTATGATTTCCAAAGTCTCTGCATAGACTTCTTGAGATTGACCAATTAGTATTCTGCATACTCTTCTCCTTGTTCTAAATTTTGGCTTTAGAAATGCAATTGTACTCTTCACAACTTCAACTGGAAAATCAAATTCCAGTTCTACTAAATCTTTTTCCAACATCTTTTTATCTTCTTTCAAATAATATCTCCATCTAGCATCAATCTTCATGAATAATGATTTGGGTATCATCTTGTATAGTTAACTATGCCCTCTACAAAACTTGTACATGTTGTATATAATAGCTTCTTCAATATTTTTCTTATCCTCATCATTAAATTTTTCATACCATCCACTTGCCTTAGTGACACTTACATATTTTCTAATTCCTTTAGCTATGTTGTCTTCTATATTAGATCTCTTTGTCACTAGTTTGACTGATTTTTCAATTGTCATCCCAACAAACTTTGACTTCTTACCACTGGCCCTTAATTTTGATTGGTCTTTATCAAATTTAGTATTAGCTTCTGCTTCCTCTACTGCATCTTTCTTACTCCTTTTTCCTTTTGACTATTTATAACCATGAGTTGTTTCCTTCTTTCTTCTATAAGTCCTCTACACAGTTATAGGTGATTTTACTTTTTCCTTTTCCTTAGTCACTGATGCTTTAGGCTGTGATGTATTCTTCTTTTATTTTTCTCTAGTAACAAGAGAAGGAGTCTCCATTTTCACTATTGAACTCCAAGTTTTTCTCCCTATGGCCTTACTAGTTGTAGAAGATACAATCTCTACCTCTTCTTCATCAACAATAGTACCAAAAGTATGATGTAGGAGCCTATTGGGATCTAAGAAATATTGCATCAACCAAAAACATGTTGGAGTTCTTGTTGATCAATTATGTGATCTGGTTGCAATCTATTTGTACTTGTTATTATGAGTTGCAATTTCTACTATGTTTTTGTGCCTTCATCCTCAGCCTTTTCCTATGATTGCACCTCATTTGGAGTCATTGCATGGGATTTCTTGAATATTATTTCCTGGCTATATTGTTCTTCATTTTCCTAGTTAGTTAAGGTGTTCACCGATTGAATTTCCAAACTACCAGTTGTGATTCTACCAACAGATTATTACATTCGAGGCTAACTTATTGTTGTGATCACATCTCTTAGTTTATTCATCAGGGGTTTATTCCTAGGGTTTTTGGGAGCCGACCTAATTGCCATATTATGTTTTCTCTATTCTTGGAAAATGTGATCTATTCTAGGTCGACCAATGATTGTATTGGATATATAATCTTATGGACTTGTTCATAAGGGATAAGTGAGTCTTCATAATATTATTTGTTCATAGTTTAGCTAGGGTTAGAATAATTTTTCTGATCATAATTAGGCATGTATGCTTGGCATGTAAGACTTCATGTTGTAGATCGATTGTAATTGATTTTCTGATAATAATTGAAATTTGATCATTCATTTATTGCCTATCTTTGCTATTGTTACCATTGTGTTTCTATTGGCTACAAGGTTGGAGTGATCTTTTATAGGTTTATCCATCCTTGACTACTCCAAGTGGTTTTAGAGATAGGTTTTTGTAGCCTAGGGTTTGCTGGTAGGATGAAAGTGGAAGATAAATTGACCTATATCTTCAATGTTTGTGGAAATGGATAGGAGAAATTCTCAAGGTGGTGAAAGGAATGCAGATCCAAAAGTCTTAGACCTGTTAAGAAAAATTTATACTAGATTGGAGGTAGTGGAGACTACTTAGAGGAGATGACAACATATAGAATATGCAAGTGATGAAGAAGGAGATGAACAAAACTAGGAGAAATAAGTAGAAGGGGAGAATAATAGGGCACAACTAGAATTGAATCATAAAGAAGAGGGGTTCATTAGGGCCTTGAATAATTTCAATAAGAAACCTCATTTCAATCCACCTGATTATCATGGAAACCTAGATGATAATGATTTCATATATTGGATCACAGAAATGGACAATTATTTTGAGCTTGAAGGAACTAGTGAGGATAAGAAAGTGAAGTATGTATGCACTAAGTTAAAATTACATGCATCCTTATGGTGGGAAAATCTATAGAGAGGTTGACAAAGAAGAGATAAAGAAAAGATCAAATATTGGGATAGGATGGTAAACAAGTTGAAAGCTAAGTTCTTGATTGAGGATTACCGAATCAGTTTGTTTAGGAGATTGCAGAACTTGAAACAAAGAGACCTAAGTGTTAAGGGTTATACTAAGGAGTTCTACAAGTTGAACATTAGATTTGGTCATATAGATGGTGAGGTTGAACAATTTTTTTGCTACATTAATAGGTTGAAAATGTCAATATAAGATGAAATAAGTTTGGTTCAAATTAGGAGTGTAGAAGAGGCTTATAAGTGTGCCTTGAAGGCGGAAGAAAAGATGAATAAGAGGCATGATAAAATGAAAAGAGGTAGAGGTAGAAGATTATAGAGAGGAAGAGGTAGATCATCTATAGATCAGAGCAAAAAAGTTTCAAAAGTTAAGGTGGTGACTAGTATAGGAGAAATGATCAAAGTTTCTACCAAATGGAAGGATAAGGAAGTGGTGAAAGGAGGAACTCTAGTGGTACCTATTTTGATTGGGATGAAATAGGAAAAATATCCTTTGAATGAAAGAAAGGTAATTATGAAAGGAAGATAGAGATCATTAAGAGGACAACATTTTCTGAGGAAGATTCCACTAGTTTAGTGAATAATAATCTAGCAGAGGAAGGTAAAACCTCGATGACTATGAGAGTCCTATATCAAGAGGAACAAGAGAAGGAACTAGTACAAAGGAAGAATATTTTTAGAACTAGTTGTAAGGTACAAGACATGGTATGTAATGTTGTCATAGATAGTAGAAGTTCCAATAATCTTTCTTCCAAGGAGCTTGTTGACAAGTTAAAGTTGCAGAGGTTGAAGAACCCTAAACCCTATTAGATTGCATGGATACAAGATGAGAACAAGGTACTTGTAAGTGAATAATGTCTAGTTAAATTGAATATTGGAAAGTATTATGATGAGGTTTTGTGTGATATTATGTCTGTGGATGTGTATCATCTCTAGTTGGGTATGCCATGGTAGTATGATAGGAAAGCTATGCATGATGGTAGAAGGAATGTTACACTATTGTTTCTAATGTAGTGAAACAAAATTTTTTTCCCTTAGAGAAACCTCTTAGAGGTGAAGTGTGTACTAGTGCAATAATTTATCTAGTGGATGCCAAAAAGTTTTTATATGGAATGAAGCATCATAACGTGTGTTTTGCGTTGATACCTAAGGAGTCTAAGGAAACAGTATTAGAAAAAGAACATCCTAAAGAAGTCACTGAATTGTTGAATGAATATTCTAATATCATATCAGACAATAATCTTGATCGATTACCAATGATGAGAAGTATCGGTCATTGTGTGGACCTAATAGTGGGAGCTATTATTTTGAATAAAGTAGCTTATAGAATGTGGCTAGCAGAGAGTGAGCAACTCAATGGGAAAGTGTGAGATTTTTTACAAAGAGGATTAATCAAAGAAAGTATGAGCCCATGTGTGGCGCATGTAGTATTAGTGCCTAAGAAGGATGGTCAATGGATGATGTGTAATGATTCCAGAGCTATCAACCATATTACAATCAAATACCAATTTCCTTTTCCTAGGATGGAAGACTTGATGGATTCTGTTAGGAATAACTATCCACCAACACAAATGAGATGGGGGACGAATCAGTTATGAGACAAATTATTGAATTTTAAACTTTATAAACCAAGTACTCAATTAGAATGTAAAAAGTTTAAATGCAACACTAGAACACAACCATTTTTTGTTGAGGAAACCCTATTAAAGGTAAAACCCTTGTGGGAATTATCACCCACAAATAATATACTGAAAGTATAGTATCCATGTCAAAATATTAATCCCTATTAGGAGATTGTTAATGCATATAGTACATAGTCCTTGTTAAAGGAAATACCCTATTAGGAGTAAAGACAAATAGTAGGATCACTACGCAGGAACACTGCCTAAACAAGGTTAAATCCACCTTTAGGACTCATCATTTGAGGTATAATTGTATAGAAGATGTACACTCCAATGAACTAGTTGAAAGAAATCATCCTTTCTTGATCAATTCCAATGAAGTTCTACAATCAAAATCTCTTCTCTACATCCTTCAGACTTCACAAATACAAGCTCACAACTTCCACATTCTCATCTATCACATCACACTCTTTCTATAATAAAAAACTCTTCTTTATACACTATTACAATAATTAATTAGGTCGGACTGTTGAGACTTCCCCAATGAACAAATAATTAAATAAACCCTTGATAAGATACACATGGTACCTTACACAAGTAAACAATAATTATAATTTATCAAATATACTCTAGGATCCTCAGTCCATGCTCACCATCTTCAGAATGTGTTACACCATTGTAGTTTTCCATAAATAGTTCTTCACAAGACCACACACTTCATTTTTTGTCACCAAGAGCATAGAGCCCCAAAAATCATAAGAAAAATTCTCCAACACGTCTTCTGACATGCCTTGATCTCACAAGTCACAATTCATGCTCACATCCAAGTTATGTCAGAAATACAAAGACCAATTCTGTCACTGTCGAGTACCTAGTATTCAACAAAACAATTATAACTCATTCTATGTATAAAATTAATCCATGTGACCTTAGAAATAGCATGATAGCTCATTCATGTACACTTTACCATTGTCATGCCCAAAAGTTAGGGAAAAACACTCACAACAATTTTTTTTTAAAGGTTACCAACACCAGGATACAAGGTATTGATTGATATTTCTCCTTTTGTTTTGGTAAGGTTTGGTACATTGAATCTTAATATTTCGGTTACGCCTAAAAAACATAGGTTAAATGAATCTTGAACATACAGTTCAAATGACTAGTACATTAAGTAAAACACTATATATATATATATGTGTGTGTGTGTGTGTGTGTTTTTACATACATACATACATACATACATACATACATACATACATACATACATACATATATACATACATATATATATATATATATATATATATATATATATATATATATATATATATATATATTTGTATATAGATATATATGTATATATATATATATAGATACATATATACATACATATATATATATATGTATATATATA
>BSBK01012596.1:0-10000 GCA_027943335.1 Chamaecyparis obtusa
GAAGTCCTCATGACCCATTTTGACACATTAAAACACTCAAGTGTGTCCTAAGGGTCCTGCGACCCATTCGAACACACTTGATCATTCAAATGTGTCAAAAGGGGTCATGAGGACTTCCTAGGGATCCTAGTATGCCTTATCATGTGTTAGGACCCCTACCGAAGTCTCTGTGATGCCTTTTGACACATTAGAACACTCAAGTGTGTCCTAAGGGGTCCTACGACCCCTTCGGACACACTTGAGCATTCAAATGTGTCAAAAGGGGTCATGAGGACTTCCTAGGGGTCCTAGTATGCCTTATCATGTGTTAGGATTGCTAGGAAGTCCCCGTGACTACTTTTGACACATTGGAATGCTCAAGTGTGTCCTAAGGGGTCCTACGGCCCCTTCAAAAACACTTGAGCATTCAAATGTGTCAAAAGGGGTCATGAGGACTTCCTAGGGGTCCTAGTATGCCTTATCACATGTTAGCACCCCTAGGAAGTCCCCATGACCCATTTTGACACATTTGAATGCTCAAGTGTGTCCTAAGTGGTCCTACATTGCCTTCAAACACACTTGAGCATTCAAATGTGTCAAAAGGGATCATGGGGAATTCCTAGGGGTCCTAATAGGCATTATCGCGCATTAGGACCCCTAGGAAGTCCCCTTGACCCCTTTTGACACATTAGAATGCTCAAGTATATCCTAAGGGGTCCTATGACACCTTTGGACATACTTGAGCATTCAAATGTGTCAAAAGGGGTCATGGGGGACTTCCTAGGGGTCCTAATAGGCCTTATCGCAAGTTAGGACCCCTAGGAAGTCCCGGTGACCGCTATGGACACATTGGAATGCTCAAGTGTGTAATTTTGGTAGTATGACTATACTGAATAAGTAGATGTCATCATCTATCCTAGAAACTAGTACTAGGACCCCTAGGAAGTCTGATATGACCCCTAGGTAGTCCCTGTTATACACTAAGTTTGCACCTTTGTTTCAAGCTCTCTTGGTTTTGATAACTTAGTATAACATGGGAATCATCTCTAGGTTGTGGGACCTATGCTAACTGAGATTAGACCTCCAGGTTCTAGGTTGTTTCCTCTTCGATAATCACCTTAATTTTCTTCTTGACATGAAAGTAAAACTTTGAGGGAAAGGGATAGGAGTGCTTGGAAAGGGAAATGACTGAAAGCAAACTACCTACTAGGTGATACACCAAAATTAGGGTATGAATTGCAGCATAGAGGGATGAAGCCAATGAAGAACTTAGGTCTAGGAGATCACAACTTCTTAAATAGGCTTGCATAAGTGTTTCATAGAGGGGTCTGAACATAAGACACAAACTATGACCTGCAAGCAGACATTCACCTTTGCAACTTGATGTAGGAATGAGACAAGATTGTCAAGGGGATAAAGTATACCCACAAGAGCATTCACATCAAATCATACACAACAACATAGAATTGCAGAAAAGAAGAGGGATTAGGAACCCTAAATTGTCACTGAATCATGCATAAACTTTAATTCAATAAGAGAGAATTCAGACAAGGAAGTATGGGGACAGAAAAAATGTCACAAAATACCTCTGCAATATCTAATCATCAATGAAAGATTATAGAATGTGGAAAACTAGAGATTAGGAAGAAATGCCACGGATAGCTTTCCAAGAAAGAGACTTTCTTCTTTACAAAAATGTGAACTTTGAGCTTCAAAAAGCTCCAAAAACAATATATACATCTCCTCTTTTTGCATGTAGGTAGGAGTTAAAACCTAAGTAGGGTTACAAATATTTTTATCAGGATAATAACTAACCCTAACTCAATCAAATTTGATCATAAATGCATCTCTGCAACATCATGGCCGATCAGATATTTGTTTACGTACCCATCCCTATACTGAAATCAACCTGCAGAGAAGCAACCTTGATCATCAACTATCCTGCAACAGGCCCACCATGAATGCTAAAATGGTACCTCACAGGGACAAGAATTGACCCCATGATGGCCGCCCAGACTTCTTCATCATCTTCCTCAACTACAAATGTCCTACAAACATCAATTTCTTGAGCTACCTTTCCGTTGTATCCCATTGAATCAAAAAACTAGCAAAAAACCCTCCTGGACATATTGAATTTAAAATATAACGGCTAGCCAATCATTTTAAAGCGTGCCCATCAATATCCTTTTCTTCTCAAAAAATGGATGGCTTAGATTGACTCACAATAGTCACAAACCTTCTTTGAAAAGTCAAATCCATATCAGCAAGTTACGACCAATGAGATTTTAGCACGTCAGCATGTTTGGACCCAACCTCGAGTTTTCTTCCTTTAAGTCATTCATCGACTACGCAACTGAAGACCCATTTCTAAGTTGTGAAATCCTTAGCTTCACCTTGGTCTGATTAGGTGATTCAGTGAACAAGGCATTTTGTTGAATCGCTAAACTTTTAACTAACCCTGGGTTACATCTTGCGAATAAGAGAAAAGCCTTAATCGCCAAGTCGCCAAATCATTTGGAGCATTGCCATCTTACCTCACGAATAAGCAACCAAAGGGAACTTATCGGAGCCACCGAATACATTCTAACCTTGGGCCCATCGGCCACCTATCTTTCTTTCATTTTTTCTCAACCGCCCCATCAACAGACACTTTGACACTCATCTAACATCGGACCCCACTTGAGACAAGATTTCGATCTAACGGTGGGCACATGATCTCATATGTCAAAAAGATTCCTTGTGCTTTTACGCCAACTGTAGATCTTTATTAGACCGAGACCCCACTGACACACAGGTCCCACCTATAAATCCTTGTCATCTCTCGGCAGCCAATCAAAAGCGAGCACATCAACAAGAAAGGACCCACCTGATAGAGCCTCTGCCATAAAGCAAGATCAACAGTCGGCACATAATCTCATGTGTCAGAAAAACTACATGAGAATACACGCCAGCCATCAGATCAAAAGCTAGACAGTTGATCGGCCCACTCAGAAAAAGTTCCATATCATTAGCTCCAGCCAATCAAAAGCCTCCACATAGGACAACGTGGCAGTGGACCTGCTTAACAATTGAAGCGCCGCATACTCGGAAGATCTAACAGTCGGCGTAAGATCGCATGTGTCAGAAAGAGGCTATGCGAAGATACATCAGCTGTTGATCTTGGTTTACTGGGACCCCCGCAAATCTTGACTGCCAGGAATTAAGCGATCACACAACTGAAGAAATGATTAGACCATTTGCTAGGTCACCGAAAGGGATAGATAACCACTGGAAGACTTAGCGATTACGCGACCAAAGGAAAAAATGTCGAGTTGCTTAATGAAATACTCAACCTTAGTTAAGTCTGGAGAATACATGAATAAGGCATTCACTAAATCGCTGAACCAAAGGTCTAACCTAGGGTGTGATTGAGAGATTGCCCGACTGAAGCCTCAGTCGCCAAATCACTGAATAGAAAGAGGAACCGCCAAAAGACTTAGCGATTAGCCAATAAAAATTAAAGCGCACATGGGTATTTGAGTATCTTAAGTGGCTGAAAAAAGGTAACCGAAAAAAATAGAACCTGGTTTAGGGTTTTCTAGGGGTTTTATGCCTCCAACGGCTACTTTTATGAATTTTTTAACTGCAGACCAGGGGATTGAAAGAATTGCAGAGGCCAGAAGACAATTCATAAAGTCATGAAAATTTTAGGGATGCTTTGCAGGGGGTAAAACAAAGACCTTGGAATAAATTTTAGCCAAATTTGCATGCATATGAAAATTAGCGTAACATTTTGGCAATTTTTGCTAGATGTTAGCCTACTAGACATGGAAAACCAGTGGCCTTAAATGATCCATTGGGCATGGGGTCATCATTTGAGTAGAAAACCTTGACAGAGGGGCAAAACTGGAACTGAGGAATGAAACCTATGCTCAAGCACATCTTGGAAAATAGGGAAAACTAACCTAGAAAGCAGGGAAAGAAAGAAGGAAACAAACCTAACCTAAACTAATTAGTACATAACACTGGTTAAACAAAACCATTTACTGTTTATGAAAAATAACTTCCCATCCTTCTCAGATTACAATAATCCACATGTTTTTGGAAAGCTATTACAAGACAAATATAGGAGATATGCAGAATCACCTACTTGACAAGGATTTGACTGATATGGATTTTACTTACTTGGTCAAGCTGATTGTAGGCACTATCATTTTGAGGAGAAACAACAAGCAGCAGTAAGACCTTACTTACTTGGTCAATGGGGACAACAAGCTGATTTGGTTCATTCTCAGCCTTAGTTTCTGGTGGAATATCATATTGGGATGCTGGCATAGTTTGTACTCCTTTGATAAACACCATCTAGCCAAATGCTTGATAGGACACCCTTGTTTGATAGTGAATCTAGAGCTTTCCCTGCTAAACTCAGGCTCTTGAGAGATTACTTCAGTTTGATTGATCTCATCCTTTTGCTGACTAGAAATAATCTCCTCCTGCAACTTGTAGGTGTTCTCTGGAAGTGTGGGCTTGTCATCAAGATGTAGACAAAAATTTTCCATCTTGTCCCAAAATTGATCTTCTTCTTCTTCCTCTAGATTCTTTTATAGGAGAAGTATACCATTGTCAACACAATTATCATGATTTTCTGAGAACTCATTTGTCTTAACTTGTTCAGAGAGAGCCTCCTTTAGATCAGCAATCTTCTACTCAATGATCTCCTTTTCTTCCTCCAATTGAGAACATTTCTCAATCTATATCTGATAGCCTCTCTTATATGTTTCAGTTGTAGAAGCCAGGAATCTTATATTTGCTTGAGATCCTGCAGCTCTCTCTCATGAAACTCCTCATGATCTCTCTTCTCCTTTTCTTTCTCAATCTGAAATTCATTGCCTCTATCAAACATGGCCTCTATCAAAATCTTTTGGTCTTGAACCATTTTTTTCACAATTATTTTTATGAACTTCCAATTCTTCATAAGCATCCCTCTGAGCTGCTAATCTTCTTTGAAAATCATCTTCTTTTTTAGCTATAGTAGCACTAACCTTAATCAAATTTTCTTTGTAAACTTTGTTCAGCGTTGCTAGATTACTTGTAAGGGCTTCTTGACTTTTTTGTTGTCCTACAATGATTTCCTCACACTACTTCCATCTAGCATCGAACTGCTCCTTTTCTTGTGTCCGCATATTCCTTTTTTGTGTTTCCAACACCTCCTCATATTGTCTTTTTTGTGCTTCCAACCCTTCAGCAAGCTTAGCCTCATTTCTCTTGTATTGCTCTGCCAGATACCTCCTATAACCTTGATCCTATTGAGCCAAATCTTGTTGTTGTTGGATTTGGGCATGATGAGCATGCTCTTTCAAGGAAAGCATCTCTTCTTGAGGTTGCTAGTATGTGTACTAATACTACCATGATACTAGAAGTTGGGTGGGTGGGGGGTAAGCATGAGGTAAATGTTGCTCCATTGTTGCAACTGGACAGTCCTGGCATGAAATCAGAAGTATAACTACTCTGATAAAGTTGGACTTCATGTAATGAAGGGATGTCTTCATGGAAAGAAGGATGGTAATCCATTTTAGGAACTGAGTCCTCTTGAAACCAGTGGATGTGAACTCAGAGTCGCCAGATATGAAAAACAATGACCTCTCAAAGGCCTGCAACCTGCTGGATGCATATCAGAACCAGTAAGAATTATGAAAACTATGACCTCTTGGTCCCACCAAGCGTGCCAAAATTGTTATACACTAAGTTTGCGACTTTGTTTCAAGCTCTCTTGGTCTTGATAACTTATTATAACATGGGAATCATCTCCAGGTTGTGCGACCTATGCTAACTAAGATGAGACCTCCAGGTTCTAGGCTGGTTCCTCTTGGATAATCACCTTAATTTGCTTCTTGACATGAAAGTAAAAATTTGAGGGAAAGGGATAGAAGGAGTGCTTGGAAAGGGAAATGACTAAAAGCAAACTACCTACTCGGTGATACACTAAAAATTAGGGTATGAATTGCAGCATAGAGGGATGAAGCCAATGAAGAACTTAGGTCTAGGAGATCACAACTTCTTAAATAGGCTTGCATAAGTGTTTCATAGAGGGGTCTGAACATAAGACACAAACTATGACCTACAAGAAGACATTCACCTCTGCAACTAGGTGTAGGAATGAGACAAGATTGTCAGGGGGCTGAAGTATACCCACAAGAGCATTCACATCAAATCATACACAACAACACATAGAATTGCAAGAAAGAAGAGGGGATCAGGAACCCTAAATTGTCACTGAATCATGCATAAACTTTAATTCAATAAGAGAGAATTTTAGACAAGGAAGTATGGGGACAGAAAAATGTCACAAAATACCTCTGCAATATCTGAATCATCAATGAAAGATTAACAGAATGTGGAAAACCAGAGGGCAGGAAGAAATGCCATGGATAGCTTTCTAAGAAAGAGACTTTCTTCTTTACAAAATGTGAACTATGAGCTTCAAAAGCTCCAAAAACCATATATACATCTCCTTTTTTTTGCACATAGGCAGGATTAAAACCTAAGTAGGGTTACAAAAGATTTTTATTAGAATAATAACTAACCCTAACTCAATCAAATCTGATCATAAATGCATCTCTACAACATCATGGCCGATCAGATATTTGTTTACGTTCCCATCCTAGTACTGAAATCAACCTGCAAACAAGCAACCTTGATCATCAACTTTTCTGCAACAGGCCCACCATGAATGCTAAAATGGTACCTCATAGGGACAAGAATCGACCCATGATGGCTGCCCAGACTTCTTCATCATCTTCCTCAACTACAAATGTCCTATAGACATCAATTTCCTGAGCTACCTCACTGTTGTATCCCATTGAATCAAAAAACTGGCAAAAAACCCTCCTGGACATATTTGAATTTAAAATATAATGACTAGCCGGTCATTTTAAAGCGTGGCCCGTCGATATCCTTTTCTTCCCAGAAAATGGACGGCTTAGATTGACTCACAACAGTCGCAAACCTTCTTTGAAAAGTCAAATCCATATCAGCAAGTTACGACCAATGAGATTTTAGCACGTTAGCATGTTTGGACCCACCTCGAGTTTTTCTTCCTTTAAGTCATTCAGCAACTACATGACTAAAGACCCATTTCTAAGTCGTGAAATTCTTAGCTTCACCTTGGTCCGGTTTGGTGATTTAGCGAACAAGGCATTTCACTAAATCACTGAACTTTTAACTAACCCCGGGGTTACATCTTGCGAATAAGAGAAAAGCCTTAATCACCAAGTCGCCAAATCATTTGGAGCATTGCCATCTTACCTCACGAATAAGTGACCAAAGGGAACTTCTCACAGCCACCAAATACATTCTAGCCCTAGGCCCATCCGCCACCTACCTTTCTTTCATTTGTTCTCGACTACCCCATCAGTAGACACTTCGACACTCATCTGACATCGGACCCACTTGAGACAAGATTCCGATCTAACGACGGGTGCATGATCTCATATGTCAGAAAGATTCCTTGCACTTTTATGCTAGCTATAGATCATTATTAGACTAGGACCCCACTAACACACGTGTCCACCTGTAAATCCTTGTCATCTCTCGGCAGCCAATCACAAGTGAGCACATCAACAAGAAAGGACCCACCTGACAGAGCCTCTGTAATAAAGCAAGATCGACGGTCAGTGCATAATCTCATGTGTCAGAAAAACTCCATGAGAATACACGCCAGCCATCGGATCAAAAGCTAGACAGTCTTTGGGGCCCGCTCAGACAAAGTTCCAAATCATTACCTCCGGCCAATCAAAAGACTCCACATAGGACAACGTGGCAGTGGATCAGCTTAACAATTGAAGCACTACATACTTGGAAGATCTAATGGTCGGCGTAAGATCGCATGTGTCAGAAAGAGGCTATGTGAAGATATGATGACCGTTGATCTTGGTTTACTGGGACCCCTACAATCTTGACTGCCAGGAATTAAGTGATCACGCAATTGAAGAAATGATTAGACCATTCACTGGGTCGCCGAAAGGGATAGATAACCGCCGGAAGACTTAGCGATTATGCGACCAAAGGAAAAAATGTTGAGTTGCTTAATGAAATACTCGACCTCAATTAAGTCTGGAGAATACGCGAATAAGGCATTCGCTAAATCACCGAACCAAAGGTCTAACCTGGGGTGTGATTGAGAAATTGCCCGACTGAAGCCTCAATCACCGAATCGCTGAATAGAAAGAGGAACTGCCAGAAGACTTAGTGATTAGCCAATAGAATTAAAGCGCACATGGGTATTTGAGTATCTTAAGTGGCCGAAAAAGGTAACCGAAAAAAATAGAACTTGGTTTAGGGTTTTCTAGGGGTTTTATGCCTCCAACGGCTACATTTATGAATTTTTAACTAGAGACCAAGGGATTGAAAGAATTAAAAAGGCTAGAAGATAATTCATAAAGTCATGAAAATTTTAGGGATGCTTGGCAGCGGTAAAACAGAGACCTTGGAATAAATTTTAGCCAAATTTGCATGCATATGAAAATTAGGGTAACAGTCCCCATGACCCCTTTTGACACATTTGAATGCTCAAGTGTGTTCGAAGGTGTCATATGGACCACTTAGGACACACTTCAGCATTCCAATGTGTCAAAAGGGGTCACGAGGACTTCCTAGGGGTCCTAACGTGTGATAAGGCGTACTAGAACCCCTAGGAAGTCCTCATGACCCCTTTCGACACATTTGAATTCTCAAGTGTATCCGAAGGTATCGTAGGACCCCTTAGGACACACTTGAGCATTCTAATGTGTCAAGAGGGGTCACGGGGACTTCCTAGGGGTCCTAACGCATGATAAGGTGTACTAGGATCCCTAGGAAGTCCCCATGACCCCTTTTGACACATTTGAATGCTCAAGTGTGTCTGAAGGGGATGTAGGACCCCTTAGGGACACACTTGAGCATTCCTATGTGTCCACAAGGGTCACGGGGACTTCCTAGGAGTCCTAACGCGTGATAAGGCATACTAGGACCCCTAGGAAGTCCTCATGACCCCTTTTGACATATGTGAATGCTCAAGTGTTTTCAAAGGCATCATAGGACCCCTTAGGACACACTTGAGCATTCTAATGTGTCAAAGGGGGTCACAGGGACTTCCTAGGGGTCCTAACGCGCAATAAGGCCTATTAGGACCCCTAGGAAGTCCCCATGACCCCTTTTGACACATTTGAATGCTCAAGTGTGTTTGAAGGGGTTGTAGGACCCCTTAGAACACCCTTGAGCATTCCAATGTGTCCAGAGGGGTCACAGAGACTTCCTAGGGGTCCTAACATGGGATAAGGCGTGATAGGACCCCTAGGAAGTCTCCATGACCCCTTTTGACACATTTGAATGCTCAAGTGTGTTCGAAGGTGTCGTAGGACCTCTTAGGACACACTTGAGTGTTCCAATGTGTCAAAAGGGGGTCACAGGGACTTCCTAGGGGTCATAATGCTCGATAAGGCTTATTTAGGACCCCTAGGAAGTCCCCCATTACCCCTTTTGACACATTTGAATGCTCAAGTGTTTTTGAAGGCATTGTAGGACCCCTTAGGACACACTTGAGCATTCCAATGTGTCAAAAGGGGGGTCACGGGGACTTCCTAGGGGTCCTAACACGTGATAAGGCATACTAGGACCCCTAGGAAGTCATATTATTTTCATGCAGTACTTCATTTTTGCCTGCTTTGTGAGGAAGATTATAATTTCCATATTTCTGCAAGCCCTGAAATATTTTCATCATTATCACTCTCCGCCTCCGCTCTCTCAATTTAGTTCTATCCCTCTCCGTTGCACTCAGCTTAGCCATCCTTAGCTTCTCTTTAATAGAGATTCTCCAAAATTTTGAAAAATCCTTACCCGCTATCAAATCCTGGCCTATGTCGTGCAAAATGAGCAAAGCAAGTGAAATGAAAGGGAAGTATGGATCAAATAGCGAAGGTGCATCAAATTGGATCAGTATCATAATATATGCAAAAAATATTGTTAGGGACAAAAATATTTGTATAAATTAATGGGGAAAGAGCGG
>BSBK01012596.1:15000-136841 GCA_027943335.1 Chamaecyparis obtusa
CTCCTTAGAAAATATCTCCTCAATGTGTTATTTCCTCCAAAAATAATGTGATTAACAAATATTTCAGCAATCGAAATCATATCATTACTGCCACATTTCAGATATACATTGTTTTTGTATCTTATTCTTTGAAATCCAATCTTGATTAAATATGAATGTAACCTTTCATACCATTCTTGGGGTGCATGTTTCAAACCATATAGTGTCTTGTGTAGTTTGCATACCATGTCCTTGTGAGTATTCTCAACAAATCCTTCAGGTTGTTGAATATAGACTTCTTCAAGAATACCATTAAGAAATGAAGACTTAACATCCACTTGATAAACTTTAAATATTTTGTAAGTTGCATATGCTAGTATAATTCTAACTCCCTCTAATCTAGCAACATGTACAAAAGTCTCACCATAATGAATACCCTTTTCTTGTGCATACCCTTTGCAAACCAATCTAGCTTTTTTTCTAATCACATCTCCATATTCATTCATTTAGTTTCTAAAAATACACTTAGTACCAATACCATTTTTATCTTTAGGTCACGGTACCAAAGTCCATGTGTTGTTCTTTTCAATTTTCTCCATCTCTTCTTTCATAGCTTTTACCCAATCTTTGTTATATAATGCATCTTTTACTATTCTTGGTAAAAAGCCAAAGATTAATTATCTATTATCTCTTAGCTTACTTCTTTTCATAAATCCAACATTCTTTTTTCCAATAATATTTCTCGGTGAATGGTGTCTTCTCACATACTTTTCTAGAACAAGCTCTGTAGGCTGTGGAAGTTCTTCATTTTTAGCATTCGGTGGTGGCTCTCTCTATTCAACTTTATCCTCATTTGTACTGAAGGTAAAGTGTCAGGAACTTTAGGTTGAACATATGTACAAATCTTTGATAGTCCTTGGGTTCCTTTTTTCTATCTTCATCATTTTTCTTTGCAAATTCATCAATCCTTACATTTTCACTTTCTACAATTTTGTTAGTAGACTTGTTTAAACACTTGCAAGCCTTTCTCTTTGTAGAATATCCTAAGAATATTAATTCATCACCTTTATGATCAAAATTTCCATCTCTAGCATCCTTTAGTAACACCTAATTATAAATACTTTGAAATAACTTACACTTGGTTTGTATCCATACCATATTTTATATGGAGTGTTGTTTGTACCTTTCTTTAGTTGTAGTTAGTTTAGTGTATAAGCTACAGTACAGACTACTTCTCTCCAAAATGTTTGACATACACCCTTCTCAATCATCAGTATCCTTGCATAATCAATAATGGATATATTTCTTTTCTCTATTATACCATTTTGTTGTGGTATCCTTGTCGTACATATTTGTCTCTTTATTCCATGTTTATTGTAGAAAAGTGTAAACTCATCAAATGTAAACTCACCTCCTCTTTCAGATCTCATACACTTCAATTGTCTTCCAGCCTCCTTTTCAAATCTTTCCTTGTACCACTTAAACATTTGAAAATCTTCAGATTTATCCATCAAAAACATGACAAACATAATTCTTGAGTTATCATCAACAAATAAAATGAAATATCTATCACCATAATAACTTTGTGTTCTCATAGGTCCACATAGGTCAATGTGCACTAACTCCAAAATTCCTTGTGTAGTGTTATATTTTCTTGTAAATCTTGACTTTGTCATGTTACGAACTTGAAATCCTCTGCACATGATATTTTCAAGTTTGTCCAGTCTCGGTAGACCTCTTACTCTATTCTTAAATGCTCACCTTAATTAAGTTGTCAAAATTCACATGATAAAATATCTTATGCCATAACCATACATCCTCAAATTTAGAAAATAAGAAAATATTTGTAGTAGTATAAAGATAGAATAAGTTACCTTTTGAATGTTCACCAGTGGAAATCAAACCTCTATTCTGATCAAATAATCTTACCTTTCCATTCTAAAATTCCAGTCGGTGACCTATATTGTTAAGTTGTGCACACTCAACAAATTATACTTTAGTCCTTCAACCCAATAGACATCATCACATTGTGTATTATCTAGTAGAATTATAGAACCTATACCTCTCACAAGATATGGAACATCATTACCAAATCTAACATAACCTCGATCATGATCTTCCATAGTAATGAACTTATGTGTGTCACAAGTCATATGACATGAACATCCACTATCTATTATCCATGTATTATTCTTACTAACATGATAAATTAGGGCTTTTTCTTCTTCATACCTTTCCTTATCAAAATCATCCTTGATAGAAACATACACAACCTCTTCACCTTCATCATTATCTGAATCATCATCAGTTAGTCCTTTAGCAATGTATCTTGACTTCTTACCTTTGTTCTTGAAATCTTGATATCTCCTAAATCTGTTCTATCTTTTGTTATTATCTTAGTTGTCTTTCTTCTCATCATTGTTGTTGTCAAGACATCTAGATGAAATATGACCAATCTTGTTGCAATTGAAACATTTCAAAGGTAATTTACCTTGTTATTTTCCTTTACCTCTCGGTAGTCTCCTAGCTCGTAGAGCTTCATACTCTTTTTTTTGTCTTTCCTCTTCAAACAAACTCTCTAGAACACTTGAAATTTTGAAACCTTTCTCTTGCACTTCTTACATAACCATCACTTGATCTATACTCTCTAGAATTTATAATGTTCAAAGATGACTTCAATGCAGACTCAATCTTAGTAGTGGCAGGTAAACTATTATCAAAATCATTTAGCTCAAAATTAATCAACTTACCAATTGTAGAATCCAATGAAACATGCATCTGAGGAATGGATCTCGGTTCTTGTATTACAAACACTCGGATAATATATATAGGCAACAATGTCCTCATTAGTTTACTTGTTACATCTTCTTCTTCAATATGTCCTCTATCACCTGTGATAGCACTCACAACTTCCTTCAACCTTGTATTGTACTATGTAACATCTTTGCCTTCTTTCATTCTCTTAGAATCAAATTTGCCTTTCACAGTTTAAACTTTTGCCCTCAAAACATGTTGATCTCTACCATATACCAATGCAAGATTTTCCCACATCTATTTTGATGTATCACATCCTTTAAGATCATCAAACTTTAGGTCGGTGAGAGAAGAAGATATGTCAATCATAAATTGTGTGTGAGCTTGCCTTTCTCTTACTTGATCAACTTTCATAGGCCTAAATGGTAGTGGTGAATAATCATTGTCGAGATAATATATTGCATACTAACCAATTTCATATGTGTAGCCTCATCCTAATTTTCCATGTAGAAAAGTTGTCCCTATTCAACTTTGGTGCCTCCCTCTTATACATCTTTGAATCTTTTACTCAAGTCTCTTAAAATTATCCCTTTATAGTACCTTCACTCTGATACCAATTGTTAGATTGCTAAGATGGGGTGAATCAGTAATTAGTAATTCTTTAAACCTAAAAAACTTAAACATTGATTCAACTCGGTAAGATAAATTTAAATAGTAACCGACAATAGTAGTAACTTAACTTTTTCAATCAAATCAGCAAATAAAATGCACAATAAACATTCAACACATTTGACACTAGTATTTAACACAGTAACCCAATATGGGAAAAATCATTGTGGGAGTTGTCACCCACTAATAAAAAAACTCTTCTGAAGTATACTCGGTTAAGAGTCAATCCTGTTAAATATTACAATGCACATTGTTAAATGTGACCCTATTAGGGGATTTACCTCAGATCTGTTAGGATCTGCACCCTGTTAGGAGTCGCCTGGTTAAAGGTCTTTGAACACTCTTCTAGAAGGTCTTTGAAAACTCTTCTATAATTTTACCGCTCTCAAGTATTTACAATAATATTGTTAGGTCCACTTGATTAAGAGGTTTTCCTACTGCAACTATTAATAAGAAACAAGATAAAATTTGATCTGTAAATCAGCAACTACCTCTTTCTTAGTCAGATCCCTTGTCCACTCTTTGTCTTCACTTCTTTCCTTCACTATTCACTAGCCTCAACACTTCATCAATCTCTTTTGTAAACTTTGATTTCTACTTTTTTCTTCTTCACTACATCACTCGGTTACATATCCACACTTCAACTAGCCATCTTGTTTTCATTCAATTTTATCCTTCATATAGAATTTGTTTTTCCTCTTAATTTCCTTGATTAAGTTTTCCTCTATTTATTCTAAACTGTCAGATCATCCTCTTGAATTGATTCAATGAATTTGGCACTTGGTTAAATGTGCTATCATCACCTCAGAACTTGAAATTTTCTTGGAACTTGTATCTTCAATTTTTTCCGCTTAAATCCTTAGAATCTTCTAGATCACTGCTGTCTTTAGTAAAATATTTTCTAATCCTTGTATTTAATTTTTTTTTCTTTCTCGGTGCCCTTCCTTTTTCTTTAACTGAATTTATGTTTTCTTCTCTCGACAACTAACTCCTTACACACGGTGTCTTGGCTTCCTTCCTCTTTATCAAAAATTACTTTCCTTTTTTCGAATGACTTCTTCGTACTTGGCAACCAAACTTTTTTCTTTGTTGACTTGTCCAATCTCCTTTACCAACTTGATATCATCAAATGTAAAGTGGAAAACAACTAAATAATTATTACCTTATCATTGTCTTATTTTCATTATCTTCTCAATTAAATTCTTCAACATCATTAAATTTTCTCTTCCTCTTTTTCCTTAACTCACTCAACTTATATCATACTTTGAATGATATGGAAACTTCACTATAAACCGGAAATCAATTTCTTGACATCAATGAAAAAATAACAAATGATCTAATACTTCTATGATTCTTCTATACCTCTGATCTTAGTTTTCATCATCATCACCATCAGTTGGGGTTAATAATATCCCTTAACATATACTACTAAGAATTATTCTCTAAGAACATATCTCTAGGCCTCACTTCTTTCAGATAGGGTCTCTTTTTTTATTTTGATTGGATGATAATGGATGACTTCAACACTCTCATTTATCTCTTAGAGAAATAATGGGGTTCACTTGATTTTACTAATTGTATCCAAGACCTTCATGAATTTGATTCCACCAGGCCTTCTCTTAGATTTAGAATTATTTGGTAAAAATTTAATTTGGTCCAATATGCAATTTGGTGAATCTATGAAAAATGTCACTTATTTTCTTTAATTAGATTTGGATCAGATCACAGTCTCATCCTTTTAAAATGGGACTCAAATAAGGATAAGAAAATTCTCCTCTTTAGATTTGAAGTGATGTGGACCTACCACCCAAATTTTAAAGATCTCATGTCTCTTTGGTGGAATGTTGATGTCCATTGTGCAACCATGTTTAGATCGGTTGGTAAATTGAATGGTGTTAAGGCCAAATTATGGAGTTGGAATAAATCCTCCTTTGGTAATATTTTCCTTTAGAAAAAGTAGTTGAAACAATAAATTATAGAAATTTAGAATCATATTGAGAAAGATGGATGGTCATTGGATACTAAGTTAAAAGAGAAAATCTTGATGGCTGAACTTCACAACATTATCTCTAAAGAGAAATTCTTCTAAAAACAATGATCTAGAGCTCAATATATTAAAGAGGGAGACCATAATACTAAATTGTTCCACTAATTTTCCCTTAGACACAAAAAAATAAATTCTATAAGAGAATTAATTCACCCGAATGACTTTATTCTCAATACAAAAGAAGATATTCATAAGGAGGTAGTTAATTACTTTTGTTCTATTGTAAACCTTGCTTTGATATCTGACCTTCATGTTTCCCAAAAATTTTATTCTCTACTATAAAACATTCCAAAAGTTCTTTCTCTAGAGGATGTCAAGAGTATGTGTACAAATATCTCTATATATGAAGTCAAGAAAGAAAATCTTTCTCTTAGCCCATGTAAGGCTCTGGGCCCGATGGTTTTGCTTCCCATTTTTTTAAAAACTTATAGGATATTGTTGGAGCTGATATATTCTTAGCTACTAGGGATTTATTCTCTAACGGAGGTATCTTGAAATATATCAACAATACCTATGTTTCCCAATTGCCTAAAAAATGTGGAACGAATAAAATGACAAATTTATGATCCATTAGCCTTTGTAACAAGATTTATAATATTTATAGATGTTGCTAGGTATTAGCATCATTTCCCTTTATAAAAGGGAAGAGGCAAAACCATAACATTTATTCTAGCAATATTAGGAGAAGGGAGGATTCTTGTTCCAAGATGTGGTTCACTCATTAACCGTGGGTAAAGAAGAGCTACTTTGATATCGATATCTATATTGAAGGATCCTTAGGAGTAGCAGTCAAAGTGGATCCTAAAGGATTACCTAAGGATAAAATAGCTATTATCTAGGCTTTAAAATTTTGATAGGATATGAATAGGATACCTTTGCTTGACTTGGCAATCTTATGCCAAACCTGTTTAGTGGTATTACACTAGAGAGATATGAAACACAAAATTATTAAATACATGTAAGCCTACAATTCCTTTAACTTCATCCACTTTTTTTCTATGAAAATATTATTCAAATGCCTTAGGGATTTTCAGTTGTTATTTTTTAACATTTATAATTTATTGGTTATGAGAACATTCATTTTCATTATAGGAACTATTTTGTTGACAGGTACTTGGTCCTACTTTATCCTTGTGGCTCTCAAAAACTATCTTTATCAACCTATTGAATGAAATATCTTTACAATCATATGAAAATATATCATGATAACTTGGATGAGATTCTATTGATTCAATAACTTCTCCACCCTCTCCTTCTACTTTTGTTTCTCTTAAAATCAACTTCTATGTTGATCCCTTACAACTAGGTATTATTTTTAATGATCTCGAAACTCCTAATCATGTTCAGTCAAGTGCTACAAATGTTACAAATTTCTAAAAATTTTCCAAGATCTAGTTATGACAACCCTGTGCCACCCCTTAATTTCTAATTATCATAGCTATTTTGAAGGCTCCTCCATTTTCATAAGGTTCCAAATCTTGGTAATTACTCTTCATGGAGAGTTACACAACATAGAAAAAAATATCTTGCAATGAAAACAACTCCCTTTGAGATTTTGTTAATTGATAAATTATAGCTAAGTTTTAATTTAAGCTTGAATGTTTCTTAATCTATTTTAGTTTTTTTGTTTTTAGTTAGTCATTCTATGCTTTGAAAACTGTTCAAGGTCCTTACAAAACCTTAATTATTTAACCAAAAATTATTTTCTAAAAAATCAATGGTAAACTTTTAATTATGAAATAGATATTAATTTTTACAATTATTCTATTTATTTATTTACTTGATTAATTACATAAATAATATTTATACATTTATTTAGCACATTTTAAATAAATTAAAATATTACATGCCATAATCTTAAAACAATAATGATGCATTTAATAAAAAATAAAAATATTCATTTTTATGTACTACTTATTTAACTATATTTTTATTATTAAATATTATATTTTGAAGATTGGATAGTTATTAAAATTATAAGATAAATAATTGAACCATGTGAAGAATGCTTATTGTTAGACCTTTGCTATTTCTAAAGAAAGGTCAAACTTAATATTTAATTTCGATGGCTACCATCTATTATGATATAGACAAAACATCTGTAAAGAAAGTGAAGCTTAATGGCCACACCCCTCCCACTTATTTAATTGATTTCTTTCTTTTTTTTAAACTCTCAATTTAATTTATTTGAGTAAATAGAGATTTGAGAGGAAAATGATAATAAATGTATAAATAATAAAATTAGTTAGAGGATAAGATTACAGATAAAGTTTTTAATTGCTACATTAGATTTAAGTATGGTTTAATCATACTTTTATTCTAGTCAGTAATTAAATAAATGTTTGTTTAATCAATTTATGTATTTTAAATTTATTTATTTTTTAGTTAAATAAATATTAATTGTACATTTATTTCTTTTTCTATTACATTTATTGTTTTTGTAAAGAGGGGTAAACATTTTTTCCTTAGAGTTATGGTTGATCTATCACTATTATTTCTACAATTAAATTAATTGATTATTTTTATTAATTAACTAATTTATTAATTTTAGTTAATTAACGAATTAATTAATTTCAGTTAATTAGTGTCTATTAATAAAATAAGGCCATAAAAATATCCTTACGCGAAACCTAGGATTAAAATAATGTTCCAATATTTTAATTGAAAAAATATCATACTTTAATTCAAAACATAATGTTTACCTTAGTTTATTTAATTGATTTAAAATTTAAATTACAACATTAATTTAACCATTATAAAGTAGTAATAATAAAATATTAAATTTAAAGGCTAAGGGAATGATGAAATACCTAAGTCCCAACTTAGGACAATAAAATGATTTCCCCTAGATTATTTCATCATAAAAAAATCATTAAAATAATATAGGGAAATTATTACTAAATATTACCACAAACATTAATCAATAATAAAATAATATCTCATTTAAGTAACCATTAAATTTTAAATTCAAATACAATCAAATTCCAAGAATAGCCTTATTTGTAATATTATTTGTTAAAATAAAGTAAGTTCAAAGATGTCTAGCAATAAAATAAATAAATCCCACCTAAAATAAATAAATTTTCTATTACAGATTCCAATGAATAAAGTAATAAATAATTCAAATTTTGAAATAAGACAATTCACAAAAGTCAAACAAACATTAATTAATAATAATCAAAGATCCAATTTTTAAAACATAATTTAATAAAACTCAATTTAAAATTTGAAGAGCCCAAAGGTCAACCCTAACTCTAATTCAAAATTAGGGTTGGGATATAATATAAAACACCAAACTAACCCTAATTCTTCATTTTGTGTGTGCGGGTTTGGCTGGGGGAAGAAATGAAAAAAAAAAGTCAAATTCAAATATACACGAGTATACATGTGTGTATATACACACCTAGGGTTTGTATATTCATACATATATATTTATATATACAGAAGGGCTGAATGAGATGAGCAAATAAAATTAAAATATTCATAAATTAAAATCAATAAGAGGGTTTATCAAATCTTTCTTCCCTTGTCATTGTATAGCCTATTTTGAGAGAATTTTGTTGCAGGTCAAAATTAGAGCTTGCTGGTGCAAATCAGAGGTTGGCATCATATTAAGGTAATTCAAATCTTGTTTCATCCAAATCAGACATCTGAAGCCAAATCTAGAACCATTTGAATTTTGGAAATGTGGCGGTGGCGATTCAGAAAAAAATAATTTTAGAGATGATTTTCAAACATCGATATCTCAATCATCTGAACTCCTTTTTTCGAGCTTTTTTGTTTGTTTTGGGGTATAATTTCACGATCTACACAATGGTGTAGGTGGTTGTTGATCTCTGCTTCTGATATTTTCTAAAAATCACAAATCTAGATTTTTACAACTTTAGAGGCTTCATCCGGACTCATATGGACACATTTTTAGGTGCTATTTTTTTGAAAGTGCATAATTTTTTATCTACTTTCCAAATCTGGTTTCAGTTTCGATAAATTTTGAGTGGATATAATATTTTCATCATTTGGTCTATTTTGACCTATTTTGGCACTTGTAATTTGTTGGATCCTTGAGTGGTCTTGTGTCTTATTTGTTTGAGTCTACATAGCTTCATATTTTATGTTGATACATGAATCAAATTTTTCATTTGCAATTAAGGAAGTAAAACAGCTATTATTTTATTTTATTTTTTTAAAAAATGAAAATCTTCTTTTATTCTTTTCTCTTTCCAAGTACAAGCAAGATAGAAGATATTAACATTCATATCTACAAATAGTTGTACAAGCATGAAACATGCATTCTAGGCATTTACATAGATTTACTTTACTAACATTTTTATACAAGACATTTAGTAAATTATTCAAAACAAAAATTTGTAACTTAAATAGTGAGACAATACCATTTTCTTCTCTTTTCTTTCAACAAAACAACCTCTTCAACACAAAAACCTACAAATAAACAAGTTTTGACCATGGAGGCTCACCTCCCAACCTAGACCATTACATGACCACCCCCGAGCTTGGAAAAAAAAGATGGATGAGGGTTACATACATGCTAGAACACACGTACACATAAAAACCAACAAGTACATATAAACACAAAATTTTCAACCCAAGGATATTCACACAATGAGTCACCTTAGACCCATAAAAGGGGTGAAGGTAGAAAGTACCCAAGTAGGAGAAGTCATTCAAAAGTAAAATCATGTCTTCAACAAGGCCGAAAATCCATAACCATTGCCTTCACAAGGCCATAACAAAAAGTACCAACCCTTCCATTTCCTTTCACAAAATACAACCATTCATTTTCCTTTCACAAAATACAACATTTCTATTTCCTTTCACAAAATACAACCCTTATGACCCCCAAATAAGTATACAACAAGAATGGCAACATGAAGCTCATACATCCATGCCTCATCCCCTTCCTCCTTAAGGACTTTACACTAAATGGGCATTCCCAACTTAAGCCATTCACCCATGAAGACTCTCTTCCCTCCCAATGGTGAGTTTCGCCTTGCACACCCCAATAAAACAAAAATACTAAAACAAAACCAACAAATAAACACTTAATAAGAAGCCATGAAAGCAAGCATGAAACTTCATAAAACCATTACAATATCATAACAAAGAAATTTGCATCTTACATACAAACAAAAGAAAGAGTCTTCCATGACAAGGCCACCAACCTTACTCCAAGCTATGGAAAAAGAGGGTTGAGAAGAGCTTCCTTTCCTACAATCTTTCCTTCCTTCCTTGCTAAGTCTACCAAAACTTGCTAAGTCCACTAGAAGTCTCCAAAATTGGAGAGTGGATAATCAACCTACCAAATTCCTCTCCATCCCACTAAAAAAGAAATCTCTACCTAACCTCAAAGATGATTGGGCACACTCACCTAGGGTTCTCTCTCAACAAGAGGGAAATTCAAAATTGAAAAGAGAGGAAGACATGACACACTTTCCAAATTCGTCACCTTTCAAAAAAGCATCTTTTGAAGAGGCAAAAATAGTCTAAAATCATCATATTAGTCAAAAATTGACCCCCAACCCAAAGTACACCTATGGGGTGATCTAATTTTAACCCTAACTAACCCTCTGGGTTACCTTTTGCCTCTCAAAAGTTCACTAAGAGTTGACTCACAAAAATTTGAAATAAGATTCCCACCCGTGGCTCAACAACCAAGATACCTAACCTTGGGATTCTACAAGGTGGCTCAAAGGTGGAAGACAACTAATATACAATACACTTGGCCATGTCAACTCACAACACGTGTCAATTGACACCACAAAAGATTACAACACATCACTACACACATGGCATGCCAAGTAGACATTAATTTAAAATAAAAATAAACACAATTAAATAATACAATCAAGCATTACTTTACAATATTGTATATCACAATGAGGTTATTTCTCCCTTTGGAGATAACATTAGCTTAACAAGATTTTCACATGCATCCATCTTTAATTTCTCCTTATTTAATCCATGGTCATTTCCTGCGCACTAGATAAAATATCAATAGCTCATGAAAGATCAAAAAACATATACATATAAAATACATCATAATAATCACACTCAAACACATCATAAAATTTCAGTTGCATCCACACTTTATTACATGATAATCACATAATTTTCAATAATACATTTCCTAAATTCAAAGTTAGTTAATCGAAGAACACAATGATCTATATATCAATTAAGCTAACATATTAACCATGATCATTTCATATAGACGTCTTGCATAAACATAAAATTAAAGCATAATATTCTAAATTAATGATTCATCAAATACCATAAATCAAGTCATAATAATCAAAGCATGAAAGTAAGTCATAAATCATCATAAAATCTAACTACATTTCACAACATCATATGAAATTCACTTTTCACAAGAACACATTTACTCAAAATCTATTAAATTTTAATGTCATGATATTCCAAGAAACGCATCTATCACAAACAACCTAAATCATTTACATACAACATTTCAACTAATTCACATTTCTCGCATCAATATAACATCAAAGTGTAATACTCAGAATTTCCTTCACCGCAAAATTTTTAGAAATACAATTTTCACAAGCATCCCAAAATCTCTTTCATAATCAAGAAAATATTAACATTTCAATTGATTTCGTAATCACTTTGAATTACATTTCTTGAATCAATAATCAAAGCATAATACTCGGAATCTCTTTCCTAACATCAAGACCTAAAATCAACTTCCTATTAATTCACATCTCAACCTAATATAAATTCAAATGGTCATTTTTGTAAGCATTCATATCCAATAGTTACATTTCAATATTCCTTAAGGGTAGATTCTACCTACTCAATTCACGACTCTACTCACCTTTCCTACTACATTTTCTATTAGAAATTACATACACAAGGAAAACAACATTTACAAGTCATTAGAATTTACATCTCATCTTATTATAATTTAAATTGTCTGATTCCCATTCAAACCCCTCAACACATGTACTTAATTTCTCTATAGTAAGGAAATTAGTTGAATTCATTTAGCCCTTAAGCAAACATAGTGCATTGTAGAAACATTGACATGAGTACATAAGCAACATGAAAAAGAGTACATCACAAATTAGTGTGGTCAAACCTTTGTCCATCAGAATATAAATCAATAATGCATCAACATGGCATATCTAAATACTAATTCTATAATACAGATAGAAACAATGTAATGATAAGATCGGGTTAGGGTCTCTTAATACACCCATCACGACCCCAATGATAACCTCATGATTGACGAATGACAAAGATGAACAAGGTGCATCTCACGATGTCATCATAAAACATAATGTGGATCACAAACATTGCATTCATAGGACTGACTCGTCCCTATCTTTAAGGGTCGCCGGAATACAATCCAAGACCACACCCTACGTCTCCAAGTTCATGTAGGGCATCAAAAATATGCTCCAAAAATAATCCTCCTAGTGGATTCACCCTCACATGGGACCAACATGATCATACCCAACAAGTGTGAAAGTCAAAACCACGCCATCCAGATGTTTGTGCAAGGAGGCAAATGAGGGAGGCACTACAACAACAATCTAGCTTCCAATATGATTTCATGATGGATTTTGTTATGATTTTTCTTGTTATTGCTCAACACTTGGAACACTTGTCTAAAGAGAATTTAATCACCACCATTACCAATCTTGAGGTATCATATTTTTTATTTGAGCATTTCCTTTAAGTTTTTGAGCATCTACCCTACAAGGGGTAAGCTCTGTTTCACATCATCATCGTTGTAGTGAAAGTGGAAACACAAATGTTGGGTTTAATTTAGGCAAGACCCTATAAAACACTACACTTTTACCTTTTCTCTGTGTGTAGGTTACGAATCCAATAGTAAAAAACATTTGAGAAAGTACATAGAGAAAACTGAGATGCATATCCCAAGCCTTTGAACAAGAGAAAACTCATAGAATACATTGATTATTTCACTTGACCATGACATTTAGGATGAATTTTAGAGCTAAATACACACAAATCATCATGTTCCAGAATCTAAAGCCCTATCCAACAAAGACACCTCCAAGTATGGGGCATCTATCTCCATAGATAAGTACTTTCCACTCAAAATTTCAGGTACATATTCCTCTTTGCACCTTATCTCTAGATCTAATATTTTATTTTGATCTAATGATTTATATCTTCCTATTTATGTTGAATATTGTAAATTTCATATCAATTCACCTAGATCCTACATATTCATATCTACTAAAATTGAAACAATAAAAATGAACAATTAATCAAAGTGTTCATCTCTCCTTCAGGACTAATGTTGAACATTATTGGTTGTTCTTTAATGAATGTTGGAAATAGTGAATGAATAAGACCATAGTTTACATTCCTAGGATAAGGCTCCTATTCCTAGCATTACATTTTGGTGAATTGGCTTATTTTATCCATGTGTTGCATTTGGTTTTCAATTCTCAATTTTATTTTCACATGAAATTGATAGATTCAGGTGCATTCATTTCAAAAATTTAATGCTCATGTGCTTTTACTTCTTAATTAATCACACAATTTATGTTCTATTGTTATTATTTAGTAAGGAAATTTATTTCCTTAATCTCATTGTGTTCATAAGTAGTTAGTTAAGTATCTCATAAATATGGACAATACTAAGAGTGCACAATCCTTCAATGGTTATTGTTACACTTGCAACAAGTTTGGCTATAAGGTTGTTGATTGTAGATCTGATATAACAAGAAATGGTGATGCTCCACAACATGGCATTATATGTTTTAATTGCAATGTTCAAACAAGGATATTTTTTCCAAGACTTGTAGAGCAAAGAATGGTTGGTCTTATGTTCCATAGAAGAAAGTTGATCTTACTAAAACAAAGATAGAAATCAAGAATTTGTGGCTTAAGAAACCAAAAGAAAAGAGACAAGAATGTGCAGGATTGATTTGTACCTAGAACGATGGTGCATATGATTCTTTTAAAAACTAATTTAAAAAGGCATAAGTTCAGGGAGAGTTTTATCTAAATGTTTTTTAGTTCCTCCTATGAAGTGTAGATATTGAAATCTTTAGCACATTAGTCAAAAAGGATTTGGACATGATAACATTGTATTGATGAGTTAACCAATTTTATTTCTAGAGAAAATGCATTCCTTGCATAGGATTGTGGAGAATCTATTCTGCCAATGCTTCTTCTAAAGAAATAAAAGTTTCTAAAAGATGCCAAATCACAAAGATAATTTAATGTAGATTTGATGTGGTGGATGAGAGGGGTATAAATGCAACACTTGGTCATTTTTTACATCATTCAAAGCATTCAAGTGTGTTTGATGAGCTCTAAAGAGAAGAGATGCTTGCAAGTGCATTTAAGTCAACCCTAGCCATTAGCTTCTCAAATATTTCTTTATATTTCTGTCATCCCTAAGATTAAAAGTGAAATCATGTATTCTCCTAGGGTCATAGATGTTGTTGATGAATCAAAACTAGTTCTTAAGAAATGGTCACACAAACCCATCTTAAATGACTCTACTAGGGCATTTTCCCATGTACCTGTGAATGTCATTCATACTAAAGATGTTCATGCTTACATTTGTGCCACCATGGAAACTGACATAATTTATGGACAAACATTTGGAAAATAATAAGTGCGTGTTGAACCTAAATATGCTTGTCTAGAAAGAAAAAAATTATGTCCTGAACTACTTCCCCATGTTTTACGAAAAAAATATTGTCAAAATTGTATTGAGTTGCATACATGAGCAATTCTTTTGGCTAAACTATCCCTATAAGATAGCAAAAGAGGTCATTATAGTTGTAACAAGACTATGTTCTATTGGAGATGTCCTTGCATTGAAGTTAGTAAAGAAAAATATGGTTATTAAGTTAACCTGAGTAAAATTTAACAAGGAACATAAAATAAATAACATCACTAATTTGGGTGTTTGGTATGCCTCTATGGGATTTACCTATAAGATCTACTTCACTAACTAAGAGGGGTGTTTTTCTACCACAGCCATACATATTGCTTATCAAATGGTCAAGGAAGGAGAATATTTTGGTTTGTGCAAACTAATAAGACAACAAATAATGAAGAATTTGCAAAAATCAAGGAAACTAAGTATCCTTTCTAATATGGATCTTTAATCATTTTCTTAATTCAACAACTCATAAGAGAAATTCCTAGTGAAAGGAATGTGGTCTTTAGAACAAATGTATTGGTTTCTTCATAGATAAGGGATCATGTACATAGCTTTCTAGATGGGAAAGCTAGTTATAATGCCTTTTGGTGTTCCTTCAAAACTCGTGGAAATGAGATATAGAATACTAGTAGAAGCTACAAAAAGATACAAGGATGTAGTCACATTCCTATTTGGCAAAGACAACTTCTATATGGAGGTGATTGAGCCTAGAACTATCTGGGTATCTAAACTACCATATGATCTTTCCAGAGAAGATTAGGTTGTCCATGTTGAATTATTGCTTAAGAAACCAACAGATCCTAATGTAGAGATATTTAAGACTTGTGAAGAAATTCAACATAGACCTTATTAATGGGGAAATACCCTATCACGTTCCCTCGTATTGGGGGGTTTAGAATGAGCAAAAAATAGGGCAAATATAGATTGTCTATATTGGGAGGATTAAGGTTGGGAGATTAAGAAGGTTTATAAAGGAAAATGGTTGTGTGGAGTATTGGAGGGGGTGACCAAAAAGGAGTTTGAGGCAATATTTTTTGAAAATAGAGATATACTTTAGTATACCACAAAGACACTTGATATGACCCAAGTTCACTAAATGAAACCCCTATGGAAAAATTTCAATAATAAAAAATATAAAAAGATAAAAGAAGAGGAATTTGGTAAGAGCTCTAATAAGACATCTAACTTTTCTCCTCATAAATCTAAAATTTGTACTACTACAACTACCACAAAAACAACACATTCTAAAAGAAAAAGGTATCCCACTATTACACTAGAGCAACTTGTGGTTCCTAAAAAGGGAACAAAGAAAGGAACAATAAGGAAAAAGAGATAAATTTGAGTTGGTAAATGTTGAGATTGAGGATGAGGAGGAGGCATTCATATTCAAGAGGAGAAAGAAAACCAAGGAAAATGTTACTTTGGAGCTAGCCTCTACATTCAATGTAATGGCCCAACATGGGACATTGGATCAAACAACATAATTATATAACAATGTGCCTCCAGCTGATAATGCAAAAACTAAAAATTCCATGGTGATGTGATTAACTACCTTCAATATGACTCTAAATTTAATACTTGAGGATCGTCCAACAAGTCCTCCATAAGTACTAGGTGTTCAGAGATAAAATACTATCATAAGAGAAGTAAAAATGTGAAAACAAGCATCAAACAAGTTGGAGCATCTCTTATCCACGAGGAAAGAGTAGAACTCTCATAGATGCAACGAGTATTCTAAACAAAGAAAAGTGTAAATACCCTTATGCGAAAAGACAATGGAGATATTGAAAGAATGGAGAAAGAAACTGAAGAAAAGACAACTCAAATGATTGAATAAATGAAGGAGGCCAAACTAATAATTGGAGATATTCCTGACACGTCTATCCAAGACACTAGTTTTCCAGCATTTGATGTTACTCTAGCAGATATCGGTGGAAATAAAATAATTGATGAACAATCTAAGGAGGCTCCTCTTCTAGAGAAGCCTGCCATTGTTTCACAAAGTGCAGAGAAAAGGGATGAGGAGTGTGTCTCTCTTCCTTATGCTACTAAGCAGACTACAAAAATAAATTATTCCTTGAAAAATTGGTAATGCAAAGGAGAATGCATGAGAGAAAGATGATATATAGAAAATGTTGAAGCTGAAAAGGACCCTATTCGTACAGGTGAAGTTGCAAAAGAAGAAGAAATGGAAAAGGATAACATTGCAAGTGTGGGTGGTTGAAAGTAAAAGGAAGAGAACAATCCTAAAATGGCTTTAAGACAATGACAAAAATGCTGGTGAAGGTTCTTCTAAATCTTTCAAAAATGTATTAAGAGTTTGAGCCTATAGTAACTCTATAGTTCCTACAAATTCCCACAAAAGAGGAATAGATCTAGATTTGTCCAACATCTCCCCTCTTCAAAATCTACAATTGCGAGATATACTGCATGCATCTGCTAGGAAATAATTTTTACAAGAACATGAGAAGACAACAAGTCTTATTGATGATGTAGTGAAATCCATACATGAGGACATACCAGAGGTAGACATTGATCCATCTTTAGCTCTAGAATAGAAGCTAAAATTTCTTATGGATTCAAATATTATACATCACATAGGGAGAAGAAAGCAAGAGATGAAGCCTTCAGAAGGTTTGATGACAAGAGAAAAGTTGAAGTTTTTGATGAGTGTGCTAATACATATATTTTTCTTAAAAAAGGTACAAAGAATGTTACAAACAGTATTGATGAAACGGTTGCAATGTATCAATTATGTTTAAATGACCAGATTCACCAAAGCTATCAAAGGACAAATCCACTCAATCGAGTCACAAATTATTCAATTGGTTGGCACGCATGATTTTGGGAAGGAAAAAGATGGCTCCATCAGAGCCCAAGTAGAACAATTCCATGTATAGCTATCTCTTCTACAAGAGCAAAGAGACAATATAAAAAAACAAATTTGTATGCTAAGGGAAGTAGTGGAGCTGAGGTTAGCCTCTTTGGTTAGAGTTTTGGGAGATGTAGAGGATGTAGAATAAAACATGAAAGTTCTGGATAACATTGATGTTGCTGAAAATGTAAATTTGCAAATTGAATGTCAAATTTGAATCATCTCCTCAATGAAGGCTACATGGGATGTTTCTCTAACCAAACTTAAGTAAAAAGTATAAGAGCATCCTACCTTCCAAGAAGGTATAGATAAGATGGTCTTGGTTGTACAATTTTGCAATTACAGATATAGAATCGGTTTTGATGAGAGATCTCCATCTTAGGGAGAGAGTTTTAAAATATATACACATTGGTAGGGATAGTATATAAAGTGTAGTTTTGATGTTGTAGATACTACACCCTTTGTCCTTCATGTCAAAGGGGGAGATGATATTGGTAAGATATTGGTGAAAAGAGGGGAGTGTGTATATAGATAGCCTTTTTATACAAATATAGTTTTTGCAGGTCCACATTGTAGTGTTGTCATCAATGACAAAGGGGAGATTGTTGGCAATATGTATTGTCATTGATGTCAACCTAATGTCTAACAATATGTGTTTTCATTATGTAAGATGGTTGCAATGTGTGATCATTAGTGATTTAGTTTGATGTTTTAGATGATCTATATTTGAGAGAAATTGTGCTATGTTAGTTTGGTCAAAAACAGAGAAAGGGGTCCAGAGACTCATTAGATGGAAGCATATATGTTCAGAGTTTTGGTAATGTATCGATTCATTTGATTTTTTCTTGGGTACCTAATGTAATCGCTTTGGTTATTGTCTACATGGTATGGATGTTATGGGGTTAAAGTTCATGCTCAAACTTTTGATAGTGTGGTTGGAGAGATTGTCTAAACATTGAATTAGTACATCTTTGAGATAGTATTTCACTCGACATTTCATCCCATTGTATCCTATGGTTGTATGATTTATGTTTTTCAATATGATAAGTGTCAAGTGCATGCTATCAAGTTTTTTAGTCATGATATCTTCCACAAAAAAGTTATAAGTATTGAACTCTGGATCACATTCTATTAGAATAAAAGCCACTCAATTCTCTCACTAAAATGATCTGAATTTTACCAAGAAGACTAGAATGACCTTGCGGTTTTGGGAAGAAGTCGAGGATACTCTATTGGACCTATGGAATGAATTTCAGGTGTATTGGTTCTTCGGTGTGTAGTATTTATTGTGTTGAAGTCATATAGCTCTCTAGTTTGCACAGTATTTACCAATTCAATAAAAAATGTTCGTTTGCACTAGCATTTAATGATTAATGTCTTAAAGAGATATTGTATAAAGGTTGCATATGGTTTCTAGTATCTTGTTCTTGGTTTGAATAATTTTTAAAGTCTATCCCAAATGGGAAAAAGGGTTAACAATTAACAATCTTGATAGTGGAATTAATATTGGGTTGTTTGTGTATATTACTTCAATTGTGGTTGATTCTAACCTATTTCGTGTGTTATGACGTGTTTAAGGATAAGATATGCACTAGGTTGATCTACAACCTATTATTGTGGTTGATGCATGTTCTCAGAGCCAAACTATTTTAGGTTAGAAGCTTCATTTGTTAGGTCTTAATATGGGCGGACCTAACTAATGCGTTGGAATGATGGAAAGGAGATATAGGGAAGGCTAAATCATTTGTGAAAAAAGGGAGTTTTATGTGAAGATTTGCAATGTGCAAAATTAATTATAAATCAAATGATGAAGTGTGCAGAATTGGTGTAATAGAAGAATAGGGCTTCAAAGAGGACTGCACCATCAACATTATTCAAATGCTTCTTCTACAATAGTTCATATCATGTACCTCATTATAATCTAATTGTATCTTGCTTTGAAGAAGTGATCTTCAATTTGCAAGTCTATTGTATCTTGCTCTAAGATAGTGTGTCTTGGCTACAAGTCCTACTGTGAGCCTCTTGTAAAATTTTTTACATATATTGTTAGTTGATACTCGACATGGTTTTTTTATTCTTGTATTTTCCACGTAAAAAGTTATATTCTTGTGTGATGCATGTTGTGTTTGTTCTTTACTTCTACACATTTGGTCAAATGGTTTAAAAGTTAATGAATGTTTAAATTTTGGTTTATGTTCACCCTCCATGTCGAATCATTATAAAAAACAAAATTTGAAACACTAGTTTTTAAAGTCAGATGTTATTAAACCATTCATCCATCTACTATTTTGTAGGAATTTTATTGCAATCCAAAGCAACAAGAAATATGGCCACATTCATTAACCTATTTTCTTCCTGAGCCATTGTGACTTTTATCTGAGGGTTTGGAGAAACATATATCTTTCTAATGGGGATGTCATTGTAGATCCCCATTAGACGAGTAGAGTTGACAGAGTTGCATGTTGTCCACTATCAAGATATTTTCGTCCCACATTGTCTTCAAGCTAATTACATATCATCGTACTAACATCTGGCATCCCCACTGTAACCACAACTGCCTTGTAAAAGATCATTACTGTGGATTTTATTACTCAGCAATAAATATCCATTATCACTATGCAATTTATTTCCCAGTTCCAGTTACTGACATTCTAGCAGTAAATGTCAGGAAACAAGCAAAAGACAACCCAATCACTCACTCTTTATCCATTCATCCTGGAAAAACAGGGGTTTCAAATTTAGTTTAGAACAAATGTACCTATTAAGTTATTAGAGCACAAACAACTTCTTGCATACTTCACAAAAAGCTACTGTCCCTACGAAGTTGGCATAAATGAGTACTTTTGTTCTACTCTAGCTGACAACATTTCCCAAATATACAACAGCAAGATCCTATACCCGCACCTTCCCAGAAAACAAAACTCATCATAGAGTCAGATGAGAAATTACTCCAATATTTGATTCAGGATGGAAAATATTAGTTAGACTAAATCTCATGGCTGTTTTTAGATGAGGTATTCAACCTCAGTGCAACAAGGAGTAATACCTGTCATCAAAAACTTGTCAAACCAAACACTGGCTTCTTTAACCATAAAAGGTGTCATACAGTGCCCAATGCCAGATTCTGCAATAAACTGGAATTCAACAACAGATGAACTGTCAGCTATCCAGCGTAGAAAGCTTAAAAATTTCTAGAATCCTGTCTGAAAAAGAAATACATTCAGTCAGTCTTCAGGAACTAGCATTCATGTTTTACAATCCTTATAAAGACCTTATAAAGATAAAAAGTGCACCATATTAGGAGCATGTAACAGAACAGGTAAACCAAGTGATGAAAGTTCCACGAGGTATCCCTCATCCAATTATCACATTTGGCTTTGAAGACTATGATTGCTAAAACAATTACAAAATAGATGCCAATACACTGTCTCCAAATAAAATAAATACAGAGGGAACTAAACAAATAAACATATCATCTTCTCATTTAAGGTACACAAAAGAAAACAGTACTAATCACCATACATATAGTTGATGTGCATTACTATATTAACACAGTTGAAGAAATATTTTCATTGAACAAATTTAGCATCCTCTAGAGACTAAAGTGAAGAACAAAAAAGAAAAACCTTAAGAAATTAAGAAGATGAAATATACCCCTTGAAGTTCTCTGAAATATTAGCCTTATTATAGACCTCCTTTGTTATAGATATTGTTTCTTCCAAACCTTCCACAGGACATCGAGGATCGTTTTCACCTGTAATTATTAACTACTATAACTTCAGTAGTTATTCAGGATGCAGCCTTGTGATAGGCTCTGTGCCAATACAATAACGCAAGATACATAAACAAACAGATATACCATTCAGAATCAAGAGTGGCCGTGGCACAATTGATGGAATCGAGGTTGGAGCATCGAATTTATTTCTTAATCCAGGGGCTATTTTGTCCCAAACCTGATTCAAGAAATCAATGACTCATTCAGGTGATCGAATGAAGTGGTAACTAAACTAATAGTACAATTTTCCCCAAATGGACAGACAAAGTGGTAGCACATACCATTGTGACCATTTCAGCATCCATAGAAGGCTTGCCAAGATCACTTTTGGCTTCTGTGATCAAAGAAACAAATAGTGACTATTGAGATGGATTAGAGATGAAATCAATGAAATAAATTGTCTTCAAGTGCTCACCTTCAAATGCATCTTTTATACTTGCAACTCGAGCATGCCATCTGTTGTTTCTTATGGCCCATCCAAAACCCTGCGCATCTTGTCTCATCAATTCCTTGTACAGATTTATTTGTCTCACAAGAATGATAATCACAAAGACTGAACTATCAGTAGACCATTATAGCAAAAAGGAACAAATAACTGAACACTAAATTAAACAGATTTAGTTCACACCTGAACCCCAATGATTGGAACCACCACAGCATATTGTGGATCGGCAGCAGCAGCAAACCATGCATGCATTCCTTCACAAATATACCAAAGTTTCAAACCAATGCTAATCAGATGCCAAAAGTCCATTGTCAACATTCATAAAATCAGACCAAAATTTTCTATTTGATTTATAGTGGATACAGAATCATTTCAAATGCTTGACAAACACAAATCATCAAGCAACCTAAAGTATAGATTTGTGATGCTCTTTATAGCTAGTAACTCCTATGAAACATTCAATGATTATGGCCATTTTCAGAAGCATTAGAGCAAGAAACTAGAGCTACTTTCGTATTTAATATTAAACGGAGAGAAATTCTTCACCTGCTAGTGATTCACCAGTAATTCCTATTGAAGAGGGATCAATGTCCTCCCTTGCAGAAAGGTAATCCATTAACTTTATCAGATCTCACACCTGTGTGCCACATTCTTCAGAAAATTAACCATATGCTATGAAACAATGTTGTACACGATGTTCGATAATGCAAATTAGCATGTAGCTAAATAATTAATGCTGCATTCAGATGAAATTATATTAGAGATAGTCTATGGATTAAAGTATTCAGTCATAGTCATATAGAAGCTTCTGCCTCTTAACTCTGTTCTTAATCACTTGAACTGCAGCCTCTTAAAAACATTTACAATGTAATAGCTACGAAATGGTGGATAGCTATAGTCTTCTGTATGATTTCAAATAGATACAGAACATTAATGGGAAGCATTCCCTACCTTCCCTAACTCTTTTGTAGGTCTAAGTCCTCCCAAAGTTGGATTCCCTTTCCTGCTCATTCTCCCTTTCAGTTGTTTTTAAGTGATGTTGTGTTCTCCTTAGTGCCTTTGATTGATTGCATCATTTACTAGTTCTGTATTTCAAAAAACTCTAAACCAAAAGTCAAACAGAAAATTGGATTATCATTATTTTGTTTAACCCTTTTGATCCACTCGTATGGCTTGGACCTTCTTAAATACAACATTTTTTACCACAGCTGGCTTATTTTCATTATTTTGATCTAAGTTACTGGGTTTGCCAGTCCCAGGGCCTGGTAGCAATCCGGTTCGAACTGGGAACAGATCCTGGTTCAGTTCAACTTCTCTCAGGTGGACCAGCTTGTCCAGGACAAAACTAGGCGTACTTGGGCGGATTGACGATGAACCAGGGCAAAAAGTGCAGTAAACAAGGTTTTTTCAGAGTTGTTGAGGGTGGCAAAGGAGGCCTTCAGATTCAACCACAACAGCCCTCTCAAACTTCTGTGCAAAGTTGACCATTTCAAGAAAATGAAAAAGATTATTCACAAAGCTTAAACAAGCCCATCTTATTTCTGATAACATTTCTATGGCCAAAGATGTTTTTGTAATCTGTGGATTTGAGAAACCCGAATGAGGCAGCTGAACATATGACGATGACGAACTGTTGCCTCTCTTTGTCCTTCATTACAGGTTGTACAATATCCAGTAATACGAGCTTATCTATCTTTAAAAATTAAAAGTAAAACAACAATATATATAAAATAGGTTCACAGATACCTTTTTGAGGTATCTATTTCACTTAGTTATTGAAGTATGTTTTTATTGATCGAGTTTAAGAAAATAATTGTCTAGACAAATAATTTAGTGGTTGTAGACTATCAAGTAATAGTGACAATGCTAGTTTATATATTTCATAAAGTAATATTAGTTTATATATTTTAATATTTTGATACTAGTACATGATGCTATGATTACAAATTTACAAGTTTATGGTGTTTTTGTTGTTTATATGATACTATGTGACATTGTAATCTTAATTCATGCTTCTAGGCTGCATATATGTGTGTGTGTGTTTGTACTAACGAACCCAAACCCAATTTCACAATTTTTCCATACCCACAAACCGGTTCCTCAAATCCATATCTGAACCCGAACCGGCAACTTAGTAATAAAGTGTTACTGTCAGTTGAGGATTTTATACTCTATTTTATTTCAGATTTCTGTTTGTAATAAGTGATCATTAAGATCAATGAATTCATTAATTTGAATGTGTTAAATCTCTGTTGTAAGTGAGTTTTGTGAGCTAAGCCTCATTAGGGGGTTACTACAGTTGAGGAACAACCAAAGGTACATATCTCTTACACACACCTAATATGTGAGCTTCAAGAATCTATGATATTTACTCCCAAGTGTACTCCATCAGTTTTCCGAGGAGGAAAAAAAGCCTTCGAATGGCCACTTTGGTAGTGTTAAAAAATACAAACTTGTTTTCATAGAGCTCCACCAAGTTATCCAAAGACATGAAACTAGCAAAATACACGAACTTGTCTTTTAAGCCTGAATAGAAGAAATTAGCAGTATAGAAAATCACAACGGTAGCATTAGCAAGGCTTTGAAGAGAAGAATTGTTAGCATAGAAAACAACTTTCAGTTTAAAATGAAAATACAAAAAGACTTGATTAAAGGAAAACCCCATCTTTAACACCATAACTTTATGAGCTAAAAGTTTGTGTGATATTCAGAAGCACCACACAACTCTCTCATAGAATCTCTTCATATAAATGGAATTTATTACGCATCAACCGCACAAACAGACTGCTAGTAGTGGCCAGTAACATGAAAATTAGCCAGATTGTATAGCTACTCTAGGAATTATTGCTTATGATGTCATTTTTCTTTCTAACCGCTGGTTTGATCCTACAACTTCCTTTCCACATAATATTGTGTCCCACCATGTGGCGACTCTAAATATGTCAGAGAAAAAGTGAGATATGTAAACATCAATCTGTATGTGTGTTAAGAGTGAGAAATGCATACATAAAGAGGTGAGGAATGGGATTACCGTGTCAAATATAAAAGGCATGGTTTGGCCAGATTTCCAGGAAGAAACAAGAACCTGAACAGAGAATAGCAGTTAACCCAACAAAACATTATCAGACAGGACATCCAAATTCAAGTAACCATCTAACAAACTTTAATAAATGTAAATGATGCAAAAATGTCCTTACATCTCTGTATGCAGTTTTGTATTTTGCACGTTCACCATGATAACGAGAATCCACTGCAACTGCTATGTATCCCCGGGAAGCATATGCCTGAATAATACATTGCACATGTTTAGATAATACATCTGGCCAAAGAACATTTTCCAAATTTCTAAAAGCAAATACAAGTACAGGTTGAAAGATGAATTGCCAAATGCATACAAGATTTAAATATGGCATAGTTTCTCTACCTCCAGCAATGGCGGCAACCATTCCTTGCATTTGTATGAGCTGTGCAGGAAAACAACAGAGGGTCTTTGTTTTACTTCACTGTCTTTGAGCTTTAGAATCAATACTGGTAGATGACCTTGCTCAGCTGCCTGAGAGTGAATATGTTCAACATAAAAGATCAAATTGGAAGTTTGCCCGCAGATGCTGACAAATAGAGGAAGAGAAGCACAATATTTACCAAACTAGTATGCTGATGAAACATATTTGTCTTGGTGAGTTAGCCCAAAAGATTTTGGATTGAATATTTTCTGCAATTTAAGAATAATGCGATGTTTTTCTTTCTATAAGGAAGCCATCTATTTTAACATGGAAGCAGGCAACATATCTTTCATGCTTTCAGAGCCAATGAGTGTAATAAAGAAAAATTGGAAAAGAATTTTTTTAAATGAAAAAGAAATGCATCCAGAAAAAAAAAATTGACATAAACCTAACAGGGTTCAAAGAAGGTATTTCCCTAAATAGACCAGAAAAGGTAACAAGCGGCCTTTGTTCCATGAGGCGTTGTCTTTGCATCTTTAAGCAATGGCTCTGAAACTTTAACCAACAAAGCTAACTCCTATTTGATAATAATCAACTCCCCTTGAAACTCATTAGGTTGCAATTGAATGTTTTAGTATTGCAAAAGAATATACCAAAGAGCATTAAATAAACTAAATCCACATATAAATGAAGGCACCAATGAGCATATCACATTCCAAGAATTTATGCTGCAAGAAATTTTGTTTGGATATGCATATTAATATAATGCAAGTGGGCCTGGTGCTCTGAAGAGAGGTAGGATTATACACCTTGCTTGACAACATATAAGGTAAATCAAACAGAAAACCCCTTGTAGGCATTATCCATAAATGGAGTCTCATACACCAATGTGGTTTCTCACTTGGCAGTGACCTGTATTACCTTTATATTTACCTTTAAAGATAATAAAATGAACATTTTGGACTTCATTTGAGATGAGGCCACATTATATATGTAAGCATCTTGCATTATATACCTCATTCTTGTGCCACTGTGACAAACAAGTGGAAGAAATTAATTATGAAACACATCCAAACCATGGGAAATGCGAGAGATGATAAATACATGCATGCGGAGTATAAGACTCGGCAGTACTGTGTAAATATGAAGCACCTGGAGAAAAGCATGAGATATACTGGAGCTGAGGAGTACATGTAACATAATAATGAAAGAAAATGATTCAGCCTGAAGACAAAAAGGAACAACAGCTGAAAGAAGCAATTTCCTCTTTGACAAGAAAACACTACCCAGAGAATGAATAGATATGATAAATAACCAGATTCACGCAAAGGATTTGTATTTTAGGATTAGGCACTCAAAGCATTGCTCTACGAAAGGGTTGTGAAATTACTATAGAATGCACTGCATTCATCGGCAAATAAGCAAAGTGAGTTGAGATGACCAACCCATGTGTGAGAGTCAGAGGTTTAGTACTGAGGATTGTTGCAATCTCTTCGAGTTGATGAATGAAGATCATTTTATTTGTCAGTGCACAATTTATTATAAGATCCAAAATGTAAGAGGCTGTCCTGTTCTCATACTACTTTTTTACAGCTTCCCTTTGGTAATTATGACAAACAGTTTGCTCGCTTCTGTGATTGTATATTTTCAGTTTTGCAAATGAGGTTTGCTTTGATATGTGATTGAAGACTTCTTTTCTCAGCAATGACTCTATTCACATACTGCTTGATATTATCATTATGCCAACATCCATTCATGAAACATAACAGAGATAAACCTGATAAGAACTAAGTTATTCAAGGAACACTTCTTTGCTGGTACACAAACCAATATTTGCTTTTCAGAACTGTAGATGAAGATAGTTGTTGATACCAAACAGAATACAAGACGGTATGCATATATAATTTCTGATTTCTCATGCAAGAGCATATAATGACTTCAGCCCCAAACTTCATGAATACAGACTTAGGAATTGATCTGAAACTTATTAATGCATTTACCATTGTTTTCATTCTGAAGAGCAGATTACAGGATTATTCAATGGTGATTTCTGATCTGTGCATATGACAAGCAAATCGACCCCCCTTGAAGGCAAATACAAAAATATAAAATGCAGACATAAATTTCTCAACCTCACAGCAATGGGATAGGTATTCTTTGATTGCAAAGATCCTCCAAACTCCCACATACCTTCCAGCAGTATCTTATTAACCCAAATGCCTTTCCTAGTCTTCTGAGTTTTCTTGCTGTGAGAGTTAAGTTGATCTTGGAATCGGCCACAGAAAGCAATAGGTAAGTCTATTGCTTCTTTGAAGTGTTGAGCCAATCAAAGAGATAACCCCCTCACACGTCCCTACCTTGCTTCACGTCTTAGAATGGACAATCACGCCCAGCGGATGACATTACATTCGCCTGGCAAGAGGAATTCCTGCCTCACACCCGCACTGGGAATTTCCATGATTTCTTTCTAGAGGATGATTTGTCTATCCTCTGGCCATGACTTGTACAAATGACAACTAAGTTGCCATATTCGCCCAGGCATATCCAAATTCACCATTCAATTCGATGTAAATTTGAATTCGATTCCAATTCGCTCTTTCCCTGTGTAATTCGTTCCAAATTCGTCAAAACGGACCCTGGAGGAATTTTTAAACGTTTGGCGCGAATTTTGAAAACCACCAGTGAGCCTGGGAAGAATTTGGAACAAATTTGTGTGAATTTTATTTGTGTTGACTTTCAACGCCATTTGTTTATGATTTTTTTAATTGTTTTTTATTGTTTTAAACCCTAAAACTTATGCCACGCGGGTTTTTTATGCTAAAGCGGCTAAAGCCTAATCCATTTACGCCGTTTTGGAGACGTTTTATTTACAGAAAAAAGGACACGAACGGTTTGATATCGTGTTGAACTATTTACACCAGCTAGAGAATCTGTGTTTGGTTGAAGAGAACAAAAGTTCCCTTCGTTACATTGTGCATGATTTTATGCGTTACAGTGTGCATGATTTGCTGTGGGACTTGGCTATTAATATAAGTAAAGAGTATAAGTATTCACTGCAAATCAAATATCAGGTATTCACCGTATTCTTCATTTTGGCAATAGATTTAGAGGTATAAAGAGAAGTGTTATAATATTTGTACAAGTTTCTCTGCACAGTGAGGTATAAAGAACAGTGTTATAAACTTATATGTACTTTCTTACAAGTTTTATGATTTTTGCTGCACAGTTATATAGATTTCTTGTGTGTGCTATAGAAATAACAGGGGCCTTCTTGACAGCCAGTCCCACAGTAGGGATCTCCACTTCCACAGTATCCATATTGACTACAACACAGTTCATTACTGCATCCACAATTTTGACACACTCGCACATCCACAAACACTAATAAAATATTAATAAGCAATACACATACTGAAGAGCACCAGAAGATGTTGATCTTACCATTTTGTAAAGCCATGATTTTACTGTCCTCGTACGCGTGCTTACATGTTGCCAACAGATTTTACTTGTGGTATTCGATTTAGTGTTTAATAGTTTATAGATAACTTGACTAATCCATTTTATATTAACTAATTCTCAAAGAGGTAACTGTTTTATATTAATATTTGCTTTGTTTGTTGTTTATAGATTCATCATTCAGACTCAAAAAATGGCTGCAAGTGCTTCTAGCACCGAAAACTCCCGCTTCAAAATAGACAGATGCTCTCCACTATGGAAATATGTGGACGCTCTCCACTACGGAAATATATGGAAATGGTTAAACCAATGACAGGTGGAGGAGGTTATGTGTGGATTTGCAGCCATTGCAAAGAGGAATTTAGTAGCTCTTACAGTAGAGTGAAAGCACATTTGTGCTTTATTCCTCAATAGGGCATTAAATTTTGTACAGGGATACCAAGAGTTAATGGGGTACTACCCAAAACCTTTCTTCCAAACCACATTGTGAACAAATATATTCAAGCGCAAAAACAAGCAGACGGAGCAGCTAGGAGGGCAAGTTCTCATCCTTTGCAAAATGCTAGGAAAAAAACAAAAACATCATCTATGTCTTCAACTTCCACTCCCAATGAATCACCCGTAGAGGGCCATCCATTCTTACGTGCTCCTCAAGAACTAATTGCAAAGAAGAGAGCAAAATTGCAAAGAAGAGAGCAATGGGGCCCTTGGAAACATCATTTCAAAATGAAGCTAGAGACATTGCCGAGGAAGCAAAAAATTGGCACTAAGATTGAGTGGATTAAAAAAATGTATGAAGAGGCACAGGAGATCCAAATGTTTGTCACGAACCACCATATAATGTAAGTCATATTTAGACAATTCTCGAAATTGGAGCTCTTGAAGGTAAGTTCAATTGTTTAAAATTTAAACATGTTTTAGAATTTTAGTCACTATGGTTTAGTAAACTTTCTATTTTTTTAAATTTAAATTTTAAAAATTTAATCCCTTGTTAAATATGCCCATGATTTAAAATATTTCGCCTTGGTTCCAGCAAGCTATGACACTAAGGTGCTTGTAAAATATTTTAATATAATTTTAGCATCCTTAGTAAAAATAATTAGAATAAAGTTATAAACCATTAATGCACCAAATTAGCGAAAATTGTCGGAACACAGCGAAATCAAAATATGATTGCACTAGAGTGATCCTGATGAAGAATAATGACAAGCGGAGCCAACTGGGCAATTTACTATAAACAGATGGCCTTGTTGGCATATATAAGTTGTCATTGGTTAAGTTGGATGCAAACATCATTCCCACCGGTAAACCGGTAGACCACTCATACTCCTTAATAGGCACCGGTAGACCAAATAGAGTGTCTACAACCGATCTTTCAAAACATACAGGGAATGTATGAACAACCGGGTATAAGGTTGATACTGATCGACTGCATGTTAATCCAAACCGGATTATACGGAGCTGTCTGAGTTAAAACCGGATTATACGAAGCATTCACTGTTTAGAACTGGAGTTAGCTTTTTAACAAGAGTTAGTTTTATTTCTACGCGGATGTTTCAAGGTAAACTCAAGATCATCTCGCAAAGCTTTTTTTGTTGCATGATTTATGGGTGAGTTTACAGCTTGGCAGTACTATGAGTTGAGTTTTCATTAAGATCAATTTCTTATAAATACAAGTCATAGGACACAAAAGAAGTGTTGTTGAATATACAGAGCAAGAGAAAGATATTTTCTAAGAGAAGCTACGGTCACAAGAGGTGAAAGGCAGAGAGGTTCAACAACCAAGCAGAGTGAAAAGAGTATCAGGTATGATCTAATCAGATAGAATGTGTCATTAGAGATCATTGCTTTCATATTGTTAAAGCATACTCAAATCCCTGTAACAAGGTGAACCGTAATAGGTTCTTTGTATAAATCTCTTAAACGGGTAACATCTTAATTGGTGTTTAAAGTCCTTTTGCAAGGCGACTCCTAACATAGTCAAGATCTTAACAGGTCTTCTACCAAATCCCTTTACCGGGTAGCACTCTTACAAGTGCTTTGTAAGCTCTTAACAGGACATCTTTATTACTGCAGTAGTGAAGTTATGAGTTCTGTCTCACCGTGGTTTTTTCCTTCTAAGGTTTTCCATGTATATATGATGTGTTGATCCGAATATTTCTATTTATGTTTATGAATGGTTGATTACATCCTATTTATTCTGCAAGAATTTATATACAAGGTTTAATTGAAATAGAAATAGTATTTATTGATTCATCCCCCCCTCTCAGTAACCGGTTAGGAATAACAGGCCTCTCCAAGATTCTTGGAGGCCAAACCGAAAGCTTGAAATAACATTTGAAAGATGCATATCAGTCCTCTAGATCACTTGAGTTCATTGGAATCATCATATAACTCATCTAACCGAACAAACACACCCTAAGAAAGTCAAAATCAATTGCAGTGCAAGAGAATCCTAAACTTTGGACATTGCAACCCTCTCTCCCCAAAGATTGCTTGTCCTCAAGAAACGCCTATACAACACTAGAAACACTAGATACCAAGGGACTACTATAGAACATGTCAGCATAACCAACTCTGGAATCAGCTAACCATGGAATGCCTCTATGACCACCAACTGAAAACATTTCATTGACACATAATCTCCAAGTATCAAAGGAAGAAACCCGAGTGCTCCAACAAACCCAACATACTGCAATCAACCAATCGTCACCTAGAGGCATGCATACTAACACCATTAAATGAGTGCAGTGATCAATACTCTCCCAAGTGGAAGTGGAAAATGTCTTCCCAACACCCACTAGATCTCCCACAATCTATCTGCTCCTAAAATGATGTCACAATAATCATCATGGAAATGCAAGGGCAGTAGATAATGGTATGAAATTCCCCTAAAAGCATAGGCGATGTAAGCATGAAAATGGCTGATAATTATCAAATTATCTCCACTGCCAACTCCATCCACCAAATATTCCACTGCTAGACTGAAAATGGATAAAAAGTTACTGACTCATCTGCATGCCAAGTTCCATAGTCTTATGGGTGCTGATTGCAAAGTGGACAGTGTGTAAAAAGACCTTTCTAACATATTTCCAAATATTTTGCAACTCAACAAATTTATTTCTGATCATATGAAGTTTCAATACTACTATTCATGAGGGTTCAAAGGGGAGAAACAATGGATTTGGATTTGTTTTAAATGTTTGACAATGCTATCCAGAAAGAGACAATTTGAAGCAAAATTAACATAGAAATGGAAAACTCAAATACTTTAGAATTCGAATGTAGTTCTCACCTTTTATTGCAGTCTCAAGAATTGTTTTTTGCAGTATTACAAATAGACCAGCTTTCTTCACAAAACAGAAGAACACAATAATGCATTGCTAACATAGAATTCTTCACACCTTTAAATTTGCACAGATATATCCTTCAATTGGAACCTGTTCATTCTACCAGGCACATGAGAATCTGATTGTAATTATGCTTCAATGTTGAAAGGCACTTCAGCATAGATTTCTTAACGATAGAATTTTCTAAACCTCCACCATGGGATTGCAACTGTTGGAATATTCTTTGGAGATGAAACTGTGATGCTAATATGAATAAGATCTTCCTTTGATTCTCTGCATATCCACATATAATAATGGCGGAACCAGAAAGCCTTATCATGTCTTTCAAATTCCTTGATAGAAAAATGAAAAGGAGACTCAGCTCGATATACTCCCTAACTCTTCAAAGACACAGCCAAGGACTTAACCCATCTGTTGCAGCTGCAATACCAAAATGGGCAAGATACTTCTGTCGACTTAGGAAAATGAGATGTTTTGAAGCTAGGAGCTAGGCCACAGAAATATCTATGCTCCAGTAAGAACCTTCAACATCTTCCTTATTTAGCCAATTAATTCCTGATAATATCAAGAACCCAAATGAAATATTCAACTCAAAACAATAATCCCACCTTATTAAATCAATATAAAGATATTTATCTTTTTCTTTTTTCTTTTTTTCAAAACACCAAGATATAAAAAAGTGGCTGATATTTAATAATTCCACACCAATATACACTTTTCAAAATGAGACTTCAACTATCAAAACAATATCAATCGACAATATATCCATGATTAATAAATCTGACAATAGAACCATTTGCAAATTTGTCTCCACTACAATGTCACAAATTTACAGATATTGCAAAATCAAATTGAGATACCTGGATGATACCTCCAACTCTGGCTAAGACAGATAGTTGCACTACTGTAACTAGAAAAGCACTAAGATTTGTCCTAAGGTTCTAACTTCGAAAAGCTCTCCAATTCCAAATGAGAAATAAACCCAGCATGTCTCAAATTAAGCCCAGGCAACTCTTTATCACTACTAGATTAAACTCTTGTCTTTCCCTCTTCTTTGCCTTTTGATTTTCCCTCTGTTAATTTAATTTGACATTGAGGGAAATAATAATAAAGTGACTTTATTAAGTTTTCACTTGATCAACCATTAAAGTCACCTTAATACTTTATTAAACTAATTAAATAATATTATCCTAATGATTTACTTTTGCTAAATAATATTAAATAAATAAATTAATTGATTCCCTTAATCCCAACTATAGCCTATGGGAATTAAATAGACTGATAAATCCTCCAGAAGAAACTATGCGAAAAGGGACATTATAGTTCTCCATTCCCAAAATTGCATGCTCTCAAGTAATTACAAATTACGATGTTGTGGAACCTACTCTCCCTCCCAAGTGGCATCCTCCATGGGCAAGTTCATCCATCTGACAAGGTACTCCTTAAGTGTCCTGTTCCTCAACTTCCTCTCCCTAACAACCAAAATCTCAGAAACCAAAACTAATGGTCTACCTCATCTAGTAGTGCTACTTCTACTGAGGTGGTAATCTGTTGCCCTAGTGTCTTCTTGAGCAAAATACATGAAATACTTTGTGGATCTTGCTACTCTATAGTAGCTTGAGCTCATAAGCCAGGCTCCCTCCCATCCTGATAATTCTATAGGGTCCATAAAATTGAGATATCAATTTTTCTGTACAATTTTTCTTTAATGAAGGCTGCTGTAATCATAAAAAGACAAAGTTCCCCAACCTCAAAGCTACCCTCTACTCTATGCATGTCTGCATAAATCTTCTACGATTTTGAACATTCTGCAAATCATCCATGCGTTGGCTCTCCTGAATCCAATCATTGGCTTTGGGAGCCCTGTTGTCCTCAAAAGCCACATCGAGAAATGGAGGAGCATAGTACCCATACAAAGACCCAAATGGAGACATCCCTATCATCATGTGATAGGTGGTATTATAGGAATGTTCCCCCAAATGCAACCACTTGATCCAGTCCTGCTGCCCCACAATGTAATTCCGTAAATTCCCTTCAACTCACTTACTCACAATCTCTTTGTAACCATTCATATGTAGGTGATGACACATGCTAGGGGTTTATGTTGTGTTGGCCAACCTAAATAGCTCCTACCAGAACGCACTGAGAAACCTGTTATCTCTGTCACCCACAATATTCGTCAACAACCCAGGAAGCCTGGACATGTAATATGCAACCCTTTTAATGCTCTGATTTTTTGTTTTTGGAATGTGTTTTGATTGTTTTTACAATGTTTTCAAATAACAAATATAGTACAGATAAATAGGAATATTGCAATTTGCAACAACTTTTCAATTTAGAAAATAGACGATATGCAAAAATTACACAACTGAGAATTCTATATTTTGTTTGTGATCTAGAAATACAATTTTCTTCAAAAATAATTTTCCTTACATATCTTATCCCAACATACCCAAAAAATGGAGCAAAGACGGAGTTGGATCTGGATCTGCTATACAAAACCAACAACTGATGCTCATAAAATGGGACACCGCACTCAAGAAACTCTCCCAACTGCAATGGGATCGATGCCTCTCCTCTCCCTAGGCGACCACCATGAGCATCAAAATTGCATCAAAACCCTAATGAGCAAGCTTCCAAGAATCCCACTTCCTCCATGAACATGTACGACCTGCAGAGAAGGTGTACGGCCAGCAAGAAAGGAATGAACAGCAGCAAAAACCCCTAAAAACACTTGAAATCTCATTCACCAAATCTGATATGCAATGTTCCTCTAAATCTTGTTGATACAAACTCTCCAGTCGGGCCAATCTATGCTCTCTTAATGAAAAGCACCAAGATATTCTCCAGATTATGTCTTTCAATAACGTGGACAATATTGCTTGTAAGAGTTTCTGTCTTCAACGTGGACAATATTTCTTGTAAGAGTTTCTGTCTTCACAGACCAAAGAGAAGCAAACTCCCCCAGAAGAAATAACAATATCAATTAACAAACTCAACATAACAAATGAACTTCACAAAACTCTCTTTATAGATTTCCCTGCCAGTTCGATGCCTTTTATTTTTGCCTTTCATTTAGCAAAAATCATTTTTTTTTACCTCACAATGTAGCACTATAAAATAAAGGCCCGTCCCTTTAAAACAAATCACCTTTTTACTTTATAACTGGCCTCTATAGTCCCTCCATTAAATAGATTGAACAAATGGTAAATTTAAATCTTTAATTTAACTTTATCGCCAGCTTTTGGTAGCTGTCCTTAGGTTGACTGAATAGATCAGGGTTGAAAGGGCCTGGGTACTCAATCACGGAACTTAACCTAGTTGACACATTAAATGCAAACACAAACTTGCTGGTCTGATTTCTGATACCTGTGTACGAGCTGGATCATACTCTCTACAACAGAAGAGGACAAAACTCTCAAGGGCTTACTCTTGAGTGAACTTTGAATGAATCATTAGGCAGCCTTGCTAGTCCATTTATGGGAGAGTGAAGGCAGAGCTTTAAACCTTGATTCATAATGTACTTCGAAATCCATCCATAGGAGTTTGAAATGGTGCTGATCTGATTTCTGATACCTGTGTAAGAGGTGGATCATACTCTCTACAACAGAAGAGGACAAAACTCTCAAGGGCTTACTCTTGAGTGAACTTTGAATGAATCACTAGGCAGCCTTGCTAGTCCATTTATGGGAGAGTGAAGGCAGACCTTTTAACCTTGATTCATAATGTACTTCAAAATCCATCCATAGGAGTTTGAAATGGTGCAGATCTAAGAAGACTGGCATGAATAAATTCACGAAGAATTTATAAAAGAACATTGCCAATAAATAAAATGCGAAGTAAGATTGGAGAAGATTGAAAGCATCTTCACAGCAGATTGAGAAGTAAGTTTTTGGGTCAGATTGAAAGCAACACCATGGCAGATTGAGAACTGAGACTTTGAGCAGATATAAAGAAAGAGAAACATGAAGTATAATTCTGATTTATTCCAGAAGAAAGTATGTGTAATGCATGGAAAGGATGTGAGCAGATTTGTGAGGAAAAATATTAATATACTTACTGATAAAATTGAAGGAAGATATTCATAAGGATTGGATTAGATTTATGAAAGAGAAGTGTGAAAGAAAAGTGTGCATGATAGTGATCAGAATTGGAAGGAAGATTAATATTTGCTTGTGGATCAGATTTGTGTAAGGAGTAAAGTTATGAAAGAAAGTTGTGGTCAGATTTATGAGAGAAGTTTATTGTGTGGACATTGATCAAGGATATCGTATGATGTGTGTTGAGATCTGAGGAGGAAGATAAGTTGTAATTGGACCAGATTTGGGTGAAGAAGTAAATCATATCAGTCATTGAAGAATTTGTAGGTCAGTGCCTATCAAATAAGAGAGCGGTGTTCAGTTGTGGGAGTTGGTGCCTACAAATTCAAAAGTGGGTTGGTGCTCACGAAAAAAGTTAGGGGTTGGTGCCTACAAACATTGTTAAAAAAGACTTATATAAAAGCATTGATTTTTCATGTTTTTTCCCATTAAGGTTTCCACGTAAACATTGTGGTGTTGTTTTCTTCTTATGTGCATGATTGTTGAAAGTTAGTGAATGATGCTATTGTGATTGATAAAGTTTAAATTGGTAAAAATTGTTGTTATACTGATTAACCTCCCTCTCAGTATAATCATGTGCTCTTCAACATCCAGCCTGGTGGTGGGAGAATTTACAGATTTTGAGAAGACAAAGAAAAGATAAGATTAGGCTTTGGCCTAAAATGCTAAAACAGTTGAAAGCTCAATTTCTGCCTTTTGATTATCAAAAAAAATTGTTAAAAGAATTTCAAATTTTGAAACAAGAGGATCAGTCAGCACAAGTTTATACTGAAGAACTCAAGAGGCTACAAATTCAAATAGATTTACAAGAGAATGAAGGACAAGTTGCTGCTTGTTATGTGAATGGACTGAAGTTTCAACTTCAGGATGAGCTTGCATGCTGAAAGTGTCTACGGTGGATGAAGCTTATGAATATGCATTAAGAGCAGAAGAGAAGCTAAATTGAAAGGGCAAATACATGAGTAAGAAGGCTGACAACTGAAAAGTGCCAAAATAGAAGGAAAGGAAGTTCCTCTAAGCCTACTAAAGAAGAAGACCCAGATGAAAATGTGAAGCCAGATTCTCAAGGAAGGGGAAGTTAGGTAGAAGATGTGGACAACCTCCTTTGGGCGAGCAGAGACCCTTGAAATGTTTTACTTGTGATGAAGCCCGCAAGGCTATAGATTGCCCTCAAAACCCCAAAAGGGTGACGGTAGCCCAAGAAGAAGAAAATTGGTCAGAAGAAGTTGAAGCTGAATCTGGAGAAAAGTAAAACTTAATGTTGAGAAGAACCTTAATATCTGGAGACAAGGAAACTCCTAAAGCTGATTGGAGAAGGAAAAGTGTCTTTTGAACGAAATGCAAATGCAAGGTTAGGGTATTTAAGGTTATCATAGATGCTGGATCTACTAATAATTTGGTGAGTACTAAAATGGTTGACAAACTACAACCACCCTGTGTTCCAAAATCTAATCCCTACAAGATTTCTTGGGTAAAGTAGGATCAGAGAGTAGTGGTAGATAAGTCTTGTCTGGTAGCATTCAAAATTGGCCCTTATGTAGATGAAGTGCTCTGTGATGTAGTGCCAATTATTGCATGTCATTTTCTGTTGGGCAGGCCTTAGCAGCATGAATGAAATGTCATCCATCAGGATTGGGGGAATACTAATGAAGTTCAGCATAAAGGAAAGAGAACACTCTTAAAGCCATGGAAAGAAGAGGATGCATTTGAAATGCCAGCCTTGTCTCTTATTTCAACCAGCTATAACAAGTTTTATAACAAGATCAAGGGCTCGACTAGTTACTTATTATGCCCAATAAAGACAAGGGAGGCTTGTAAGATACAACTTCCTCCAGAGATGCAAACATTGTTGGAAGAGTATTCTGATATAACTCCAACCAAGCTGCCACTTGGTTTACCTCCTTCACGAGGTATTACACACCATATTGATTTAGTACTGAGGTCCAAGCTTCCTAATTAAGCTGCATATCGATTATCTCCAAAAGAAAATGAAGAAATGAGAAGGCAAATTTGTAAATTATTGGGAAATGGATTCATAAGGGAGAGCATGCGCCCTTGTGCCACACCTGCTTTACTTTCACCTAAAAATGGGGGCAAATGGAGAAGTGTGTGGAGTCTGTGGACTCTAGAGTTATCAACAAGATTGTGGTTAAGTATGGTTTAGCTAGTGGCAAGTTTTTTTCCAAGATTGATTTGAGGAGTGGCTACCATCAAATTCAAATTCGAGAAGGGGATGAATGAAAGACAGAAATCAAGGTCAAGAATAGGTTATATGATGGTTGGTGAGATCTTTTGGAATGTCTAATGCCCTTGCCACTTTTATGCGCACCATGAACCAGGTATTTAGATCCTACATTAGAAAGTTTGTTATAATCTATTTTGATGATATTCTGATTTTCAGAAAAAGCGTGGAACTTTAAAACACCTTCAAATGGTTTTTGATACTCTTAGAGGGGGGAGATTATTTATAAATCTTGGAAAAACTGACTTTTGTACAGACAAGTTGGTTTTCCTTGGAAATATGATTTCAGCAAAATAAGTAAGCATGGATCCTGAAACAGTTAAGGCTATACTTAAAAATTGAAATGCCCTACCCCTCAAAGCATTACATAAATAAAAAGTTTTCATGTGTTAGTAAACTTCTACATGAGGTTTATCGGAAACTTAAGTGGAATAAGTGTTCCCTTGACTGATTGAATTAAAGGGAAGTCTTTTTCTTGGACTCAAGCAGCCAATATGAGTTTTGATCAGCTTAAAAGGAAGGTGACCAAGGCCCCCCATATACTGCCATACCAGAATTTAAGAGAATTTTTATCGTTAAGTGATGCTTCTGCAGTAGCCATTAGCGGGGTTTTGAGTTAAGAGGGCTGGCCAATTGCCTACTTTAGTGAGAAATTAAATGATGCCAAAAAGAGGTATGGTACTTATGATAAAGAATTAAATGCTATTATTCGTGTTTTGAAACAATGGAGGCATTACTGGTTACATAAAGAATTCATCTTGTTGACAGACAATTAAGCACTAAAATATTTTAATATATTCGTTCTCAAGTCAAACTGTCAAAGTGTCACATAAACGTGCCAAATGGGTATCCTTCTTGCAGATTATACTTTTGTTGTCCAACATTTGAGTGGTAAAACTAACATTGTCACTGATGCTCTAAGTAGAAGACGCCACCTAATCATCTCAATGACCAATAAGATTGTTGGGTTTGAGGAAATGAAAGACAAATATGCAACTGATCCTTATTTGAGCGAAGTTATTACTGCCCTCCACAGCCCCACTGCTGCAAGGAATAAAATATCTGAAGATAATTTGTTGGTAATTGGATGTTTATTTAAAGGAATCCAACTTTGTATTACCACAGGATGTAAGAGAGAAAAACTGATTCGAGAAATGCATTCATATGGTTTGGGGGGGACACTTTGGAAGAGACAAAACTTACACTTTGGTAAGTAAGAAATTTTTTTGGCCTCAATTAAGGAAGGATGTAAATAAGTTTGTTTCTACATGTAGAGTTTGTCAAATTTCCAAAGGACAGTAAAACACAGGTTAATACAAACCTTTACCTATTCCTAAAGGACAATGGGTTTACATCTCCAGGGATTTTGTGTTGGGATTACCTCGTACTCAGCGAGGAAATGATTCTAGTTTTGTTGTTGTGGATCGGTTCTCAAAGATGGCCACACTTTATTAGATGCAAAAAGACTGCAGATGCAAGTAAGGTTGCTGATTTGTTCTTGAAAGAAATTGTCCACTTACATGGATTGCCCAAAACCATTACTAGTGATCGAGATACAAAGCTTTTGAGCCACCTTAGGAGGAACTTATGGAAGAAGCCCGATAGCAAACTACAATATAGTTCAGTCTATCACCCTCAAACAAATGGGCAAACCGAGGTGGTAAGCCAGACATTTCGTAATTTGCTGCATTGTTCAGTTGGTGAGAACCCAAGGCAGTGGGATTTGATTTTGGCACAAGCTATGTTTGCTTCTAATTCATGCATCAATAGGTCCATTGGTAAGTATCCCTTCCAAGTTGTTTTAGGAAGGAATCCCAAGGGGAATTTGGATCTTATTGATCTTCCCAATGCGAAATGGATTCGTCAAAATGCTAAAGCTTTTGCAATTCATATACAAGAGATACAACAAGTGAAGCACAAGCTACAATTAACCAATGAACAATATAAAAGAAACGCTGATTTGAATTGAAGGGAGAAAATGTATGAAGAAGGTGAACAAGGCATGGTGTAGTTACGTAAAAAAAGACTTACTAAAGGCACTTATACCAAATTGAAACCCAGAAAAGCAGAACCATGCAATATACTCAAGAAAATTAGTGAGAATGCCTATTTGTTAGATTTGCCAGAACATGTGGATATTAGTCCTGAAAAGTGGGACCAAGCAAAATACTAGAGAAAATTAGTGAGAATGCCTATTTGTTAGATTTGCCTGAACATTTGGATATTAGTCCTATTTTCAATGTTGCTGATCTTTACCTTTATCATATTGTTCCTAAACAAGTTCCTAATGAAGATGTGCTGAGAGACTTGACCAGAATATTGCCACAAAAAAAAAGAGAAAACACATTGAAAGGATAGTGGATACTAAGATTGCTGCCACAAGAGCTAAGATGTATATGGTCAAATGGGTGGGTTTGCCTGATTCCAACAACACATGGATCACCGAAGAAGATATCATGAAGTATACAAGATTAGACTCTTCTGAATCAGGAGATTCAAAACCTTTTAAAGGCTGGGAAGATAATGTAACTGCCATATAAAAGATGGGCCCACTACCTGACTGCTGACCTTTCCTCACTGTCTGTAGCCTATTTTTGGCTTGTAACTCTCCATTATGGACAGATTCCCTTTTTGGCTTGTGCTTTCCCTTTTAAAGTGTGGGAAGTGGTTTTTGTGGGTATATTTTTTGGTTTTGGTTTTTGGGGGTAAGAGACTGATGTTACGGAGTTTTGGGAGTTCTGAGAATATCTTTGGATTGAATAACATGTTCCAGTTATGCATGACTCTGTTATTCTGTGAATTTCCTGTTTGCAAATACATGTGATTCTCTGATCATGCAAGTATGAGTTCATTGTTCATTTTAATTAAGATTTAATGTATCTCATGGTAGTTAAGGTTCTCTTCAACGTATTTCTGTTTAGAACAGATCAGCAAATGTGAGAGACAAGAGCAGAGTAGATTTGAGAATCTCTCTGCAGCAGAATTCAGGAAATCATGTGATGGATTTAATGAGAATTATTGATTAATTTGAGGCTTGATGCCCTTATGCTCTACCTCCTAAAATTCTTGAGCTCTCATACCATTAGTAGGTACTGATTTGTGAGGACTGTTCTAGTTTAAAGACCCTGCATCTATATTGTTGTTGTATCTGGTTGCTTGCTAGTCACATGCTGTTTGATTTTGAATGATGTATTGTGAGTCAGAGATATTTCTATATCCTATGAGCACTAAGTATGAATATATTAGGTTGACTTGAAAACTCATGACTGCTATATGGAACCACTGGTTACTGACAATTGAGATCCTATTTACTCATGGATGGAAATTGCATATATTGTCTAGCTAGTGAACTAGACAATTATGGGAATATCAGGTTGCACCATAAGGCAAATGATATCAAAATATTAAGAATGCAATTAGTACTAGAAAGTGTACATCTTCATGCGAAGATCTAATGGATATCACATTGCCCCTATCTCAAGTATGCCTCAAGAATTGTTCGTGCCAAAAGAAACTTTATAGATCTCAGTCTCAGGAATGGAAACATGGGTAGGGCCACTATGAATGTTGTCAAGGTATAGATCTAGGTCTAAGGATGACCTTGATTTTGTGGGAGTTTACCATATTTAGTATGAGTATCTAAGATTGTAGCACAAAGTTAATGCCATGGCTATGGCAGGTAGGTTATGAAGCTAGCACTTCTAAGCTGGATAAAAGTTGCTTGATCAATTAAGATATCCTTTGAGGTGTATTGATATGAGGAAAAATAATAGTATTAACCATGAACTCGTAACTAGTATATTATAGAGTATGGCCAAACCCAAGGGAACAACATAGAGTGTGAATGTAGAGTGTCTAATCAAAACCCTAGTTGATGATGAATAACCTTCCGCACTCAATTTGTCAGAAACTATAAATGCCCCAAATATGACACAGAGTAACTGCAAAACTCAGCACATGAGAAAAGAGTTCAACTGAAAACACATTGTATAGCTCAAGTTCTGAAAGTAGACTAATCCTTCCATTTCTATCTTCTGTAGCATACATATACAGACATGTTGGGACAAACAAACAGCATTGAGACACAAAAACACAGTCAAACTGGTACATCCAACAAAGAATGCTTTGGAATCAATGTAAAGGGTGTAACTTAGAGCCTAAGGTTGGTAGTTAAGAAAATCTCTTTCTTCTAAGTTCTAACTTATCCAATATATAATGGCATTCGATAAAACTAAGAAGATGCTCATGTCTTAAAATAATTATTATATAAATGGACAGGCAATCTAAACAAGAAGGTACACTTTGATCCTGTAAGAGTTTGGCTTAAGGATACTACAAATTCATATTATATTTGGCATTAAATTACTGAGAAAGGAAACAAACTGAACCTTATATCCAAGTAGTAATTTATGTTTTATTTTCTCTGATTATATGAGTAAGTACGGGTTTTGTAACAACGGAAAGGTATAGCCCATGGAGCAAAAGCCTTGAAAATTTCATGCTGCAAACTATTGTTCCATTCAAATAGTTTGTGGAAATTCTGAAAAGAAAATCACACTGTAAATGATGGTCCATTAAAAAAGTTCAAGGCATCTTGAATAAAATTTCAATCTGCAAACTAAGGGCACCCTCACACTTCAACGTCCTCAAGAAGTTATTCAGACGGCTAGAAATAGGGATCAAACATAGGGCAATGCATATTTCCAGAAATGCAATGGGATGCTATTGTTATTTGTTCAAATAAAACATAATGCAGCCAAAACGCAAACAATTGTGTTTTTATTTTCACTGCACAAATTTAAAAGGCCTGAAATAATACTGCAACACAAATGGTTCTTTACAGGTCACGCCCCAACCCCCATGAGAACTATTCCCCTCCACAAAGGCTGGCTGTTGATAGTGGCTATTTACCATTTTGGGGACATTCATTTTAATTGTGTTTCTGGGATATTTTATATACCTTGACCATATCAGGGTTGTATCAAGGCATTGCAGGGTTGCTCAAGCCTCAAAGAATTTTCATATTTTGCATGCATTCATGGCCACTGTAAGGCCATTTCTTCCATACAAATTCCCAGCCATTTTTCATGTCATGTTTCCTCATTTATCTATGTGCACTACACAATCCTTTTAAAACACCAAACCATGTATTGCCAGAGACACCCAGAAGTATACATATAACCTTATATGGAACCCAAGCCCAACCCTAGGTTTTCTTCTAGCATACCCTAAGATTTTTCTTAATCCTTCGCATTCAGATTATCACGCTTTGGTACTATGACATAAAAGATTGCTTGCTGCCATGCTAAATTTGAGAGGCAAGGTGACTAAGCCGTCTGATCGGAAGCAGTATAAAAATTTACCAACACAGAAGGTACAAGCTTTGGCAAACTACAGATCAAGGCTAAAAATGTATGTCGCTGTCTTTATGTCATCAGATTATCTTAACAGTAAACTATTATAATTATCAAATGAGGCTGGCCCTTACAGAGGAAACATTTCAGCTTGAAACAACAATCCTAAAATATTCAAGACTAAAAATCAACATACTGACTTGATGCCATCAGATCAAGTAGAAATTCTCTTCTTCTAGAGCTTCCTTCAAATTAGGAATATCTTTCCTTGGGCAGGCTGCCATTGCCTACAAATGCATTTCCATGACAACATAATCAAATTAAATCAATGGCCCACAAATCTTAAAGTAATAAGACAAATGAATCAAAAGAAAACCTCAGAGAATTCTGACAATTCAAATCCATGACCCATATATATTGGATTATATAAAACAAATCAAGCAAAATGATAAACACCTCACAGAACTGTGGAATGGAATCTAACTGGTACATAGGATTTGTCACAGGATGAGCTGGCTCCACACTCCATCCAACTGGAGCAAAACATCATCACCAACATCAAAAAGAATTTATGTTAATATTAATGCTCGGAGATACTGAAGATGGGCTTACCCAATTTTGATCTTCTTTCAGCCAGAACATTTAGAAACTATGTCCTCATGTTTAAATGTTGAGCATCAGCAACAGACTCCATGCCTGAACTCGGGTAACTATGAAAATCTCCACAAATGATATGATAGAAAATCAATCTTGCTTTTTTTTTCCAAATGATGATCTTTATATTTTCACGAGAGTTTCGTCCCGTTTTCACTACTGGAGTTCAATGTGCGACAGCATTCCAGACAGACAGTCGACCGTGCCCGTACAAAATTTGAACCTTTTTATGCAATTTGATTTATTTTAAGCACCGCAAATTTTTTACAAAGTCATATTCGAACTGTAGGCTATTATCCCAATTGCACTCCACTTTGTATGTCGCTATTTTAATCCTTTCTACCTAGTTGGGGAACTTGACAGGGTTTTTTCCTTACATTTGTTGATTGTACGGTTTTATGTAGCTGTTTATTACTTTAATTGGTGAAATCAGGTGTTTCTTTATTGACAAATATTAATATATCTATTGGATCTAGTTTTTAAATTAGTTCAATCAATTATTGTGTAGAATTGAAATTTTTAATTTTGGTTATTTTCTATATATAAAATAGTAACGTGTAAAAGTATAAATCTCAATAGCACAAATATATTTTGGTTTTTTTTGGTTTTTTTTTCTTTTTTACATTTTTGTGAAAGAAATTTTAAGTAATAATTTTATAACTTATAATTATATAATATAAAAATATCATTTATCTTTTTTGACATATACAATATTATATCCATCATAATAAATGTGTATTGTTTTAACATTATGTTGTCTCAATGACATGACATTTGTGATGTCATTCTTCTCTATCTAATTAAATATACAATTTTTAAAAAATCTTAAATATTATAATTTTAAAAATAACCTACTTGCATTATGTATTGTCTAACAATTGATCTATTCAATGTTTTAATTATTTTTAATGATTTGTTCATTTACTATATCATTAACAATACCTACCAATACTTGTCTAAGCATGGATTCACCTATTAGGCTTGTGTCAAATAAAAGATAGATGACTTTCATAGTGGAAATTAAGGTGAAGCGGCTCAATGCGATTATGAATTATTCGCATGGGCTAATAATCCATGTTGTGAAGAGGATTTTAGGTGGAGAAATTTTATTCTCAAACCACCACTATAGAGTTAATACAAACATTGTCAATGGATGGGGAGCTAAAAGAGTTGCCAAATTGCTTTGTTGGAAAGTCTTCATGGAATCTTTTTTGGGTGAACTAGACCTAGTCCTGGCCAATGTCAATGAATGACTGAGAATCCCTAGTCCACATGTTTACTTTGTGGTTAGATAAGGAGATCTAGCAATACCAAAATGGTCAATACTTACGATATGAGACATGGAAGCCTTCGAGTTCAAGAAACCAATAATTAGGAGAAATGTAGAATTCCTGCAAAAGGTAATGGGGTAGAAGATGAACAAAGGTGGTGAATGAAATAAAAATTATAAGTAAGAAGAGGGCCTTGATAGTGACAATGAGGAGGAGGAGGGTGGATTTGGCATGGAGATGAAGGAAAGAGACATTAGAGATGGTTGACAAGGTGTAACAAGAACCTAGCTAGGGAATGGTGGGATGCTCTATGAGGCCTCTGCCAAGGGACAAAGAGAATAAGGATCTAGATTGTGTTATTATCCACTATCTACTACAAACCAATCTAGCTCATTTTATAGGATTATAGAATATGTTGGTGGTTTGTTTTAGTTAGCCACTAGTAAATTTTAGCTTGTTTTTCGATGAGGATTAGTTGAATTTTTGATACCCATTGGTCGACCAAATGACCAAAACTATTGTCAGAGTTTTTTCGTCAATTATACGACATGCAAAACCATCATCGAATGTCTGACGTCTGTGGTGGTTGAATTATCGACGGACCCTTCGTTGAAATAATCGCTTCAACCTGGAAGAATTATTGATCATACCTTTTATCTATGTGACCAAAGTGCATCTAAATTGCGACAAGTTAGGGTCCAAACTATCGTCGAGGGTTCGACATTCTCGTCAAAATGCCAAAGAATGTTTGTCTCTCTTTCAATGACATTTGGTCGGAATAGACGTCGAATACATAGCATTCTTGTCGAAAGGACTATTATTCATACGTCGAAAAAGCGACCAATAATAATTTTTGGTTAAAAAATTAAAATATATTATCAAATTAAGCATACTAATATTATGCTTTAATTATTTAAATAGTAATCATGTCCAATGGCATAATTTAATTATAGATCACTAAATCCACCTTTCCTTATCATATCCTAAATATCACATAAAACATTAGTCTAGAGAAGAGCATAATATTCAAGCCATTAATGAATATCAACTTATATTTTTATTATTCTACTACATTAATTATTGGCCAATGAATCCCTTAATGTAATCTTTTAATGTATTATCATTATGTCTATGTTATATCCATTTACTAACTTTTGTTTGACAAAAAAGATTGTGCAGAGTCTTTGATCATCAAGAATAATGTACATTGCAGAGAGGGCTATTTATCGTGTCTAGGTTAAAAATATGGACATTTGACTGAGAAAAGTCACCGAGTATTCCTCCAAACAAGTAATTGGTAGATGACCAACAATGTTCTACATTTTCCTTTTTTGTGAATTATTTTCTTGAGACTAAGGAGCATAATTAGAAATCATTATCATGGGGATAAGTCTATTTAAGGTCTCTTGATTCATGGTAACTCATATACGAAGACATAATGCTTACTTATAGTTATTTTCTTTACAGGCAGAAGGAAATTTTGATTCTCATATCACACAATAGTCTACTGACGATGCCATCCCAAATTTTCCAGTGTACAATTGGACAATATCTTTGCATTATGTATTCAAGTATACTTGTATCTACTACATTGCCTTACTATATCAGAGACTTTTTTGGTGTGCTTTATTTTATCTGCCAACTATATCAGTTCAAACATTGCTCTTTAAGAACACCAAACCATTCTAACCTTTACCGGGCCAGTTAGACTCTCTTTTACCTTTTCTATTACTATACCACTAGTGCTGATGAAAATAAAGTCAATTTTGTTGTATAGGTTTTGTCAACTTACAACTTATTAAGTATTGATGTTAATCTTCTTGTAGTGTTTTTCTTTCCTGCCATTGTTTCATTTTTGTAGTCACACTTATATACTATATGTAAGCATATGGGCAACTAGGAGTCGTTTTGGGTAGTGTATGCATTATAGTTAAGTCGAGTGAAACTATGTAAAGACAAAATACTTCAGGTAAGATAAGTTGAATCTAATACTGAGTAAGATAATTACACTTTTGTAAATGTCAAGATTATTGGGAGTTGTGACAAATGTGAAGATAGAAAACATTTTCAAATGACCAAACAGTAAATTGACATTTGAGATAAAAATTTCAATATATGTGTACAGACCACCTAAAAAATCCCAAGGCTAGTACTAATTTTCTAAATGTTGTACAATTACAGCATTTCCTCATCTTTTTATAAATATATTCAAATAATGAAGAATGATGTAAGACATGCCCGAATATCTGAGAGAAAAGTGCTAATCCTTACTCATAAATATTTAAAAATATAATGCTTTGGAAATTCAATGATTCAAACCTTATTTTTGAACAATATTCAAAAATTCAAACTATTAAGGATTACATACGGCACATACAAACACAACCAAGAGAAAGGTGCCAACACTTATCGCCAATACTAGGAATAACTCCAAGAGAAAGCTCTGACAACCCAAGTTGTGCTTTTGGCGTTGAAATACGAGCATGACAAGACTTCACAAACAAAATGAATTGGAAACTTAAGACAGATCGTGTAATGCAATGAACCTTTGGAAATATAAAATAAGAAACTGAGTGTCATTGCTCCATAGTCCACACCATTGCTAATTCTAACCCTCCACCAAGTGCAAGCCCTTGAATAGAAGCAATGAAGGGCTTCTTAGCATCTACATCAGAACACAAATTAGTGTTATGAGGCACAAGTCAAATTGATAAAAATAAGTAAAATTCTTTTCTAACATTTTATGTTCTTAATAATGCAATGAAACAATACTAACGAGATAAAAAGACATGTTTTCTTGTACACTTACATTATCTTGAAAAATAACATCTCCAAAGTACAAATTCACCATCAGGCTCACAATATCAAATTTAGCTTTTCAATGAAAAAAAGTTATATTAAAAACTTAAATACACATTACCAACCTAGATATGTCCCCTGTTAGAAAATAGTTAAAAATAATTGAACACTAAGAAAATTTAGAGCTTGCGAAATTATATGAAACAACAGATGAAATAAAATTTTGGTAATAGTCCTTCAGAAACTCATACCAGTCTTCTGACAATCCTAGAGAGCACAGATGTCAAAACCACCTGATAATTTGCCTCTCTGCCCTAGTGGATAAGAAAACAAGAACAGGGAAAGAACACATGGTCATTTTTCATGTTTCTAATTATAAAACTCAAAAACACTTGAACTTGAATATGATGTCGATATTAAAAGTGCATACATACCAGTAACAACAATTTCCCTCACATCATTTCTTCTCATTGCCTCATCATACTTTTCCCCAAGTGCACCAAGGACTGCAAAGAAACAAGATAAACAAATCACAAGCATATAGCGATGTTAGAATAGTTACTAAAATGGTCATAAATTATTTTCTTATAATAAAAGAATACTTTGACATAAGAAAAAAACTACACAATATTAAAACATGACATTGTGCTTTAAAAACTAAAAAGGTAATAATATGAGATCATTCATTAATTAGCTGTTTAAATTTTCATTAGTTGAGAATTGATAGTCACTGTCAAAAGGACAAGAAACTCATCCCCTAACTCAAAGGGATACATTTATGAAACAATTAAGACAATGATTCAAAGACAAAAACACTATTATTGACAAAGCAAGAAAGATCAAAACAATAGTTTTGTTGCTATAGTGCATGATTGGGCCAAACATTGTTCAATGCAAATAATAAATGAATTAAGGGAAGTGAAGAGGGTCACAAAGTAGTGCCATTCCTTGTCACAGGGGTATCAATAAGGGTCACAACTGTCAAAATGATTGAAGTAAAAATAAATAAACAAATTTAACTTATATATGGAATGCAAGATCATCAACAGAAGGGGTGACGATGTCTGTAGTCAATTGCCTGTTTGCAAAAAGGGTGACAATCAAACACAATATATACATGTATCAGCAACAATTAATTGAGCATCGTAAGCAAAACATTGGTAATTATTAATCACATATGTTGTAATCATTAGAATTGAACACAATAAATATGTAATCATTAGAATTAAAATCAATAAATCAATATTAAACATATATACTAATCAATATAAATATATATAAATAATTAAATCACATATATACCTTGTACATTTCAATCATGTCATTGATCATCTTCTTCATCCATCATCATCATCATCATCATCATCATCATCATCACCATCATCATCATCATCACCATCATCTTGATCTTCATCATCTTCTTCTTCTTCATTATCTTCAATATCTTCTTCTTCAATAACATTATACTTTATTGGCCTTCCTCTTGGATCATGTCTAACAACAAATGACCAACCCTGTTTATGTGGAACCTCTGAGTAAAACACTTGCTCACATTGGCTTGAAAGAAATTTTAAGTAATAATTTTATAACTTATAATTATATAATATAAAAATATAATTTATCTTTTTTGACATATACAATATTATATACATCATAATAAATGTGTATTGTTTTAACATTATGTTGTCTCAATGACATGATATTTGTGATGGCATTCATGTCTATCCAATTAAATATATAATTTTTGAAAAATCTTAAATACTATGATTTTAAAAATAACCTACTTGCATTATGTATTGTCTAACAATTGATCTATTTAATGTTTTATTTATTTTTAAGGATTTGTTCAATGTTTATGCATATATTATTTGTATAATATACAATATAGTATTTATGTATAAAAATAAATAGATACACATATTTAAATTTTTTATATAATAAATCTAAATAATAACTTTTTACTAATCATACTTAACTTACTTTTGTTTCATATATGAAAAAAATACATTAATTTTTATGAAATTTCTATGTTCAAGTTCTTATTGCTATAACCATTTGTCTTCCTACACATCATAAAAAAAGGGGAGCTACAATGTGTAGACAAAGTCATTTTTTTTAAATCATTAACAATACCTACCAATAAGACTGAGCATGGATTCACCCATTAGGCTTGTATCAAATAAAAGATAGATGTCTTTCATAGGGGAAATAAAGGTGAAGTGGCTCAATGCGATTATTAATTATTCACATGGGCTGATAGTCCATGTTGTGAAGAGGATTTTAGGTGGAGAAATTTTATTCTCAAACCACTGTTGTAGAGACATTGTCAATGGATGGGGAGCTAAAAGTAGCTACCAAGTTGCTTTGTTGGAAAAGGGAATCTTTTTTGGGTGAACTAGACCTAGTTCTTGCCAATGTCAATGAATGACTGAGAATCCCTAGTCCACATGATTACTTTGTGGTTAGATAAGGAGGTCTAGCAATACCAAAATGTTCAATGCTTACAATATGAGACATGGAAGCCTTCAAGTTCAAGAAACCAATAATTAGGAGAAATATAGAATTCCTGTAAAAGATAACGAGATTGAAGATGAACAATGGTGGTGAATGAAATAAAAATTATAAGTAAGAAGAGGGCCTTGATAGTGACAATGAGGAGGAGGAGGAGGATCAATTTGGCATGGAGATGAAGGAAAGAGCCATTGAATATGGTTGACAAGGTGTAACAAGAACCTACCTAGGAATGGTGGGATGTTGTATGAGGCCTTTTCCAAGGGACAAAGAAAAAGTACTTAAAAGAGAATACTGATCTAGATTGTGTTGTTATCCACTATCTACTCCATATATATCTAAATCATTTTATAGAATTATAGATATGTTGGGGGTTTGTTTTAGTTTAGCGATATTCATAGAAAAACATGTCATAACTCTAGTTGCCCTTTATATGTTTTGGATGGCCATTTGGGGCCTAGTTGTAAAAGGAGAGAGGATATTTTGTTTTAGGGTAGTTCTAAAATGGAGGTTTTTTGCAATCAAGGGATAATCTAGCCGAGCCATGTTGCACATTATCTAGCAAAAACAATACCTACCAATAAGTCATGCAACTAATATAAAACATCACAAAGAGAAAGAAACTACATGGGCTCTATGTTTTTACTAATCTAACTACAATCATCAACTACTCTACCTGGCAATAACTACCATATGTAAAACTAGAGGTAGGAAATTGATGCAATGCATATCTTGTAGTATATTGTTTTGATTACTCTTTCTTATCAAATAATATTTAAGTAGTAGATTTAGATGAAGTTAAGTATGCTCCTAGGTAAGCTACTGGCTTTGGATATGCCTCTCTCAATCATAACATGTTTTTTTTAAAATATTCATACTTTATATTTTCAATAATAAAATGAGTTGTTCCTCATATTTTTTATTTAAATTGAACAAAAATATTATTTTATGTTTTATCTTTGATCAGTTTTTTTATTTAAATTTAATTCATTATTCTTGAAGATCAATCATATGAATTTTTTTTTTCTCAAATACAAAACTTATATAATTATTATTATTTTGCATTATATTATATGTGAGACGTGACTAAAATTTATTATTCATATGTCTCATGCTTGCATAAGTAAAAAAAAAGTCATGTGCTCATATCTTTGTCATGATTTGTCATTGCTAGATGCAGTGTAATTAGGATTGGTGGAGTATCATAGACAATTTATGAGAAAATCTAGTAGATAAGATTTTTGGGATTCTACAATTTGTAAAGGGACTTATAAAAATGACATATGATAGATCAAGTTAAATCAAAACACAACAAGTTATATAATTTGGAAGAGATGAACTGAATCATTTTCATCTTCACTGATATTCATAATTTTTATTAATTGTAGTCGTCTTGATGGAGAAAGAAAGTTGTAAGCAAAATCTTTACAAAAGATTAGAACCATATGATTGTATAATAAATTTTAGTTGCACACATTGCATGTTGTACTTAATGTTTGAAAGAAATTAATATAGCCACTCTTAATATTAGTTTTAGAATAAATTGAAGATGAGACCCTTACATTAGACTTGTGAGTATACCTTTCTACCACAATGCTTTTTCTTTAAAATTGTTCTATTTTCATTAATCAATACAAAATTTAAAAAAAAAATAGTGCAAATTAGATAAAAAAGATTACTTTCATATGCTTTAGACTTTATTTTATGATTTTGTAAGTCTTGACTCTCAAAATGTGTTCCAACCAATTTTTCTTAACATGTAAAACAATATTATTATAAATATAAATATAAATATTTTATTCATAAAAGAAAATTAGTATAGGCCACAAAATAATATGAAAAATAAGTCCCACCATTTTTTCCCTATTGAGGGCATTCATTCCCCAATGTTCTTAGTATATGAAATGCAACCGTCCAACTCCAATAAATAGAAATTTGAACATGAACATGATCTTAGTATATGGACGTTAAAAAAATTCAGTAATATAAAATTTAACTTCAGCTTTTTATCGATATAAAAATGAATGCTTTTCATCTCGACATCTATATTAAATAACTACATCATATCCATCATAGATATTGAGGAAAACATCATTAAAATCTTGACAATGCATTTGATACATAGTGAACAAAGCTCGCGAGTACATAATCTACACTTCACTCTTTCTTACAATTAAGGATATTAAATGATTAGTTATTAAAGAGCTTGAAAAACAAGTGAGGAAAATCCTTAAGTTTTCTTTCTTTAGTGAAGAGCAAAATTGCATATATATATATTTTTTTGATGAATAGAGGCCTTCACTATTAAAAGAAATATTAAAGTACAATATTCACAAAAAAGGGGCCGGGGGAAAAAAAATTCACCTCGCAAGTTCACACGGCACTTAGGCCCGAATCAAACAACTATTCATAAAAAAAAACTTATAAAACTAGAAACCCTCAGGCTGCGAGAGAAGTAGCAGAAGAGGGAGGAAGATCTTTATCATCCGGATTGCCCTAGATATTGGGCATAGGAGCCTGATCAGGAATGGCCCAGCCATCTTCAGGATCTTCTTTCTCAACTTCTCCTTCCTCCCGCCTGGTTGAAATAGTCAGCGCCAAGCAAGGGAATTTTCCCTAAATAATAGGAGTAGAGGTTGAAGGCCGAGCAACAACGGCAACAGTGGAAGTAAGCACAGGAGGCCACCCAGAGCCCGCATCCCTCCAAGGAGGTGGGGGGGGGGGGGGGGAGCGGCGACACCATTGTCGCGGAGTCCTGGAGTGTCTGGCAGAGGAGCTCCGGCTACGACAGCACCCCCTGGGTGGCGTACGGTCAACTGAGAGAGAATCTGGAGGCACCCAGGCAATAGTGCAAGGGGCATTGCTGCAGTGCTAGAGCAACTCCTGTAAGTGGGAAACCTCCAAGGCCACCTTATTAGCTTGCACCTAGATCTACATCATAACATTATTACAAATACAAGCTTTATCAAACAAAGAAACATGATTATCCTGAGAACTGTGAGAAAAAAGCACAGTGTTTCTGTCTTTCCATAGAGTAAATAAAATTTCCAGCCAAAAGGAATGCCATATCTAGGTGAATTGGGAAGGCATTCTGGGAGAGTCACCAAGAAGAACCATGTGCCAAGAAAAGGGTTATGGCCTAAAGGGAGCAAAAAAGTCATGAATCCAATTCCAGTAATTTTGAGCATGATGAAAAAACCAGAATATATGCATGAGTGACTCTGAGTGACCACAAAAAGGGCATTTAGGGTCAGGAAACCCCATATGCCTGAGCCTAGCTCCTAAAGATAAGCCTTGGTATAACAAACACCAGGCAAAATGAGCAATTTTGGGCTTAGTAACAACATCCCAAATGATGCGAAATCTCCATCCCTAGCTCTTCTGAGAAGAGGAAAGATGCCAGCGGTGATTGAGAGAGTCAATCATGGGAAAATGAGGCATAAGCCAAGAATACCCAAGCTTCGATTTGTAACTGGTGAATGGAGTGGCAGGATACCACTTCCAGTCCTTCCACCACGGTCTGATGAACTGAATTCCCAATTTGTGCAAGAGGTGAGGTGGAATGGCAGAAACCAGCAAGTCAAAAGTCTGACGATCTGGGCAAATGAGCCGAAATTAAACTCAGAGATCATCCCAGGATCAAAGACTCATGGTGGCTCTGGAAAAGACATCTTTAGGGGTCTAAATACCTCACTTGAAATTGAAGAGCACTAACTCCTTGCATTCTGGCAAGAGGAATCCCTTGCTGGGCAAAAAGAGGAGACCATCAGATGTTCTGCTGGTTGAAAGAAAGACCATCATGAAATCCATTTCTAGCCCACCGAAGCCAAGGCTTAATAGACTCCCAAGCTCTCCAGATACTTTTGGCAACAAAAGTACCCTAGATCTAGACAGGTTCCCTCATAACTAGAAGGGTTTGAAATCCAATCCCCTTCGAAGCAGGCTTGTGAAGAGGAAATGCAGTGCCGAAGCAGAATTTTCCAAGATTCTTCACCTGTGATGCATTGCACAACCCATTTGGCACAAAGGGCATGTCCTTGCTTCTGGGTATCAATTAAATCGAGCCTGCCAGAGGACTTAGGAAGGCAACAAAAGTCCCAGGCGACTCTGTGAAAGCATTGATGATCAATGCCAGAGGCCTAAAGAACATCCCGAAGAAGTTTCTCAAGCCATTTGTAAGAGGCTTTGGAAGGGGCCCAATAAGAAGAATAGTAAACATGCGTGGCGGCCAAAACTTTGGAGTAGATCTGGAATTTTCCTGTGAGGGAGAGCGGCTTTGTGATCCAATAAGTAAGCTTTTTTTCAATCTTAGTAAGCACTGCATTCCATAAGTCAGTAGGATTGCCTTGAAAAGCAAAGGGGATACCCAAGAACTAGAATATCTTCCCATGTTGAATTCTTGTCCAGCCAAACTAAGAAAGCTAGGGAGGCTCGAGAAGAGCTGACTGTCTATAACAGAGGGTTTTGTGTCACTGAATGGCAGAGCCAGAGGCCAAGTAGAAACTGTCTAAACACTGCAAGGTTGCCTTGATATTCTCTTCATCCTCAGCTAGAGTGAGGAAGGAATCATCGGCGAAATGGCCATTGACCAGTTGTTGAGAGGAATTCGGCAAGGAGATTCCCCTAACAGTTCCCATAGAAATGGAATGAGCAAGCAAATAACCAAACCCTTCAGCCGCCAACACATAAAGAGCTAGAGCCAGAGGGTAGCCCTAACGAATGGAATGGAAAGGCCTGAAGGTGGAGGACTAGCGGCCATTGATGGTAATGTAGGTGGATGCATTATTGAAGAGCATCTACACAGATTGAAGAAATCTTGGGCCAAAACCCATAGCATGAAGCATTGCAAGGATAAAATGCCATTCAATACAATCATAAGCTTTAGCAAAATCAATTTTGAGAAAAAGGGCTTTCTGGTGAGACTTCTGAGCCCATTCCATACCTTCCCAAACATCAATGATGTTGTCAAGAATAAATCTTGACTTAATAAACCCTGTTTGCTCAGGCCAGACAATTTACGGAAGCATGTGTCAGATCTTAAGAGCCAGCGCTTTCGCAATGATCTTGTAGGAGACATTAAGCAAAGTGATGGGCCGCCAGTTACAAATATCTTTAGGATCCCCATACTTGGGAATGAACTTGATATTCCCCTAATTGATAATTTCCCCAAGAGATTGGGTATGAAAGGGCTCTAGGTAAACGTAGTGAAGATCCGGACCGATGGCATCCTAGAGGGTTTTGTAAAACTCATAGGGAAAGCCATCACAACCAGGGGCTTTATCATCAGCCATGGCAAACAAAGCTTCACGAAGATCTTGCAAGGAAACCAGTTGGTCACAAAAGACCCGCTGAGCAGGGGAGAGACACTGAGGAACCACCGTGATGCGATTTGTGAGAGCTTTCTCGCTGGCAGGGGAGTGGCCCTAAGTAGCAAAGACTTGTTCATAATGGTGAACAAAGGCTTGCAAAACATCAGGAAGCTCCGTGAAAAGGGAAGGACCTTCACGGATTCTGGCTATGCTCGTACTGGTATGACAAGGTCAGAGGGTAGTAAAAAATTCTTTAGAGACTTGATCTCCAACCTTTAACCAGTGCAGCCGAGCTTTGATCTGAGCTCCTCTGGTAGCATGGTTGTCAACCACCTACTTCTGGTGACGTAACTTGGCAAGATTGAACTATAAATCTTGATTGAATGGGACCTAAGCTAAGGCTTCAGTGGCAACACACAAAGCTTTGGTGTTGGCATCAGAGGCTCTGTGATGATAGTTGGCCAATTGCCTACCATAAATGAACAGGAAGCAAGCCGTACACCTGATGGTTTCATTCCAACATTGAATCCAACCTATCAAGCGGGTGGGTCTAGGCTTCAGGTTCCAAACCCGATGAATGTGGGCCACAGTGGAAGGATGCTGAAGGATAGAAGTATTAAAGTAGAATTGTGTGGTGGGAGGCCTAGCCTTAACTGTCTGCCAAACAATATTAAATTGGATGGGATAGTGGTTTGACAAGGTCACATCAACAAGAGGAATGACAGGTAAGGCTTGCTTATTAGAGAAGAAAAAAAAAGATTGAGCCGAGATCATGGCATGATCAAGACTTTTATGAATTCTATCAGAAGAAGCCCTGTAATTAGACCAAGTGTGCCAGGCCCCATCAGAACGGCAACATCCCACATTGGGATCAAAAAGCCCTAATTTATTACGCATATAGTACCAAGCTTCTCTCTCACCAGCTGTCCATCGAAATGGTATGAAACCATCCTTGTCAGCCGCCATCTCCACCATATTGAAATCCCCACAAACAAACCAAGTTGCAGGTGGCAGAGAATCCGCAAGCCAACACCAGAGGTGATATCTTTCAACAGCATCATTAGGAGCATAAACATTAACTATGCCGAAGGAATGATTCTCAATAATGAAAGTGGCCCAAACCACTCGTTGCATGGGATCCGAACCATGGCTAACCAGCAGAGAATGCCAATGAGGAGAGAGGAGAGTAACAACTCCACCTTGGTGAGCCTCGTGCTGAGAACAAAGAGCAAGACTCTTAGACCAAATAACTTTACAAGAAGCCTCGAGCATGAAACCCAAAATATTAACTTCCTGGAGGCATAAAACATCCAGGTGATAAAACCGCTTATGAAAATCCCTGACATAATATTTTCTGTGTAGGTTTGTCAACCCATGAACATTCCATGAGATGTACTTCATGGAATAATAGTGTCATCCATTCCATCATTGTCCCCAAGGGAGTCAAAACTATTAGACAAATATCCTAGGGTGAAACTAGACCTAGGAAAATCTAGAGCAATATTACGCCACTTGTCTTGCATGCCATTGAGCTTAGCCTCAGCACGCCTAGAAGGGTTGTGAGAGTGGCAAAAAGAGCTAGAGGAAATAATTTTAGTAGCCGTAAAAGGCATGTTGGCTGTAGGAATAGAAACTTGGGCAGTGGAAACATTTTCCCCTTGTTCAATAGGGTTTGAAGCTTTGATAACCGAGGTTTCCAACAAAACTGAGTTATCAGCTGGTGGCGGCTGGGAGACGGGAGCCGAAACAAGCTACTTGTGGGGCTTGTTACGGTGACCGACAGTGACCCATTCATCTTTTTTGCCATCTTCTTTTTTGCTAGCCTCTTTTTTGCCAGCCTCAATCGGCTGTGAACTAGCATCCTTGGAAGGAGGCTTGGGACAAGGCACTACCAAAGGGCAGTCCTTAATCTTATGCTCCATGGATTGACACTGGTAACAAGTATTGGGAAGATTAAGATAGAGCACCTTCTGGGTGAAGGTGGTATCACCAACCTGAATCTCTATGGATTCTTTGAGGTCCCTAGAAAGGTCAACCTCAACACAGAGCCTCTTGTGAGGGTGCGGATTAAGAAAACAGTCATGGTCGAGACATATAACCCTACTGAGCTTTTGCGCTATGGCTTGCATGAAAGGCCAACAAGGTAAGGGGAGACCAGGGAACTCGACCCACACTAGGACCTTTAGCTTCTTGTCATCAAAGACAGAGAAGTCATGAGACCAGTGCTGAAAAATTAATAGCAAGGCCCTGATATTCCAGGGACCTTTAGCAAAGATAGCATCCACATGGGAGGGGTTAGAAAAATAAAAAAGAAAAAAGCCTTTGGTAAGGCTCTGAATGCCTTCCAGGTGGATTCCGTGAGGAGTCCAGTTCTTCGCAACCCAATCCTTGAGAACATGTTCAGGGGGGTTGCAACCCAGAAAATAGCCAATTAGAGTGTGCGAATCAAGCCAAGTGCATGCATCATTGAATTCATTCATGGGTAAAACAATATCAGGCTAGGCCATACCTCATGGAATACTTTGGGTACAAACTTGTAGGGGCATTTTCTTGGCGGTGCCATTGCTATCCGAAACCACACCAACACTAGCATCAACTGCTTGGTGGGAAGTGGCCGGAGCCATAAATACTAAGCTATTTCCCGCAATAACTGCGGTATGTACGAAGGATGAAAATGTAGAGAAAGACGCAAGGTGAAAAAAACCCTAGCAGAGCACAGATTGAGCATGCACAAATTGCATATTTTAATGTCATCTAATATGCAATTATCACTTCTTGTCCTGCAATCTTTGGCAATAATGTGTTTACCCTCCTCAAGCAACACTGAAATATCAAAGAAGAGTATATCAAGCCTTAGTATAGAAATTTTTTGTTTGTAGCTAATTATAAAGAATCACCAAAAATGATGTAATCTTTTAAGAAAGAGGGGAAAAGGTATTTGGATCAATACTAAAATTTAGCATTTGGCATCAATATGCTAAGGCTAGGGTCTCATCAAAGGGGGCTTCCTAAAAAGTAGAGTTAGAGTTGCTTGCTATTTTTTAGGAATATTTTAAAGCTATGGACCCAAAACTTTTGTAGTCCAGCTTACCCCATGTCCCCATGCAGCTTCTTAAGTGCATTTTCTACTTAAATTTAATCAGTTTTGTGTTCCCATGCAAAATTTAAATCATGGGAAATGGATAAATCAGAATCTTTCCCTATTTTAGTGGAGCAACTATAGTTTAGGAATTGAAATTAAGCTTTGGGAAAAAGTGGGGGGATGAAAATAAGCAGCAACTGCTTGTTGAAAAAATGTGAGGTGGCTCCACATATTTCTTTCCCTCCTTTTTTTCTTGGCCTTTTTTTTCTCCAAATTTTAAGTGTAAAAAAATTATTACTAATTTTATTCTAAAATACAATTGAATACAAAATAAGTAGCCAATTAAAAATATTCATGGGGTCACTCACTCCAAAAATTGCTCCCTAAAATGTTGAGTAATGGCTACTAGCCAAAATAAGCTAAGCAACGACATAGGGACTTGCACTTAGGGGAGGTCCCCATGTAGTTGCTTAGCTTATTTTAGCTAGCAAGTGTTGCTCAACTTTTTGAACAATAATTTATGGAGCAGGTGTCCCCATAGATGCAAAAATTTGCTACTTATTTTTAAGCAATGCTTGTAAATAGTATTTTTTATATAAAATTTATTAAAATTTTGGAGGCAAACTTTAAGAAAATAAGAGGAAAGAATTAAAATAGTGATGCCAAGTGTCATTTTTTCCATTTTTTTCTCAATAAGTAGTGCTTCTTATTTTTAGCCCCTCCCTTTTTTTCAAAGCTTAATTTTAAGTTATAAGCAGTAGTTGCTTAAGAAACTAGGCAAAGATTCCAATTTATCCCTTTCCCCAAATTAAAAATTTAGATGGGAACACTCTAACTACTTAAATTTAAGCAGAAATTGTATATAAGAAACAACATGAGGACATGAGGTTAGCTTAAAACATTAAGCTCCAAAATTTAATTAGGTTTGTGGTCTCATGAATAAATAACATTATCTTTTTCTATTAAGATAGTTTACGAAATACAACATTGTATCAATTTAGGAACCAACTAGTTAGTAGGTCAAAAATAAGAATACGAGCAATTTCCAATGTGAGCATATAGCTACTTATATATTACACCACAACAAAAAATAGTATGGAAGAGTTTTAAAACATATAACTATGAAAGAGAGTACTCGTCATTTTCATTCCCATGACCCTATAATATTATTGATGCATTTTGCTTGGTCTATTTCATAAGTACCTAGAGGTGGTACTATATCAAGTTCAGCTCGTTTCTCCCATCTAGGTGCATCTTTGGGTTTAGGCTCATTATTCTTTACATCAATATTTACTTTGGAATTATTCTCATTCCTCAATACCCGCTCCAATACATGTAGTTTATCTTTTTCAAGCATGTCTTTGTAGGCATTAAAAGTGTGTGGATCTCACATCAGATTTAAAGAGGAGCATGACTCCTTGTTGTACTAGGAGCATAAATCTATCTTTAGGAATCTCAATAATTGTTGAAACCTAAAATATTAGAAAAGTGAATGCGAGTTTATCATTAAACACAGCAAGTCTCCTTTCTTTTCTCTTAAAAACATCCTCATTGCACTTTGACCAAAGAAACCAAATAATTTCATGGAAAAGGTCTAATAAAGATCTATTAATCTTGTCATCAAGACAGTCAACAAAACTAGCCAACACTTCAAACCATGATAGACCAGGGGAAGAGTTCCATAGGACTGGGTGACCAAAGAATAATGAACACACTCTAGCAGCAAAGAGGCAATCAAAGAAAATGTGACTAACTAACTCAGGTCGACCACATATAGAACAAACAATAGGACTCAACCCTAATGTAAAAAGGACATCACCAAAAACAATATTTTTTAGGAGGATCTACCATCTAAGACAAGTTTTCTTAGGTTCAAGGGGACTCTTCTAGATTCTAGAAAGACAAAACTGCCACTTTGACTCAGACTAGAGACAACCCCAAGAAGCATTAATCTATCCAATAATCTGGCAGACATCTTTCAACACCTGATAAATCTATTTCACTTTAATATCTTGCAACAATTTCCCATCCGACCATCTCAACTATTCTAGAAATTGAGTAGTGTTCATGATTTTTCCAGGGGAAAAGGATCTAAAAACCTTACAAATCAGTGAGTAGGTTTTCTTATGAGAGCTAGGGATATTAAATTTATTGCACAATTCCTCCCAAGAACTCAATTGATTATTCACCATGACATCACCAATATTAGCATTAATGAATAGAGAACTATGCTTTGGTAGAACATGACCGTGTAAGAGCCAATGGTTTATCATTAAGAATCACCCCCTACCAAAGAGACCTATCCAGAACAAAATATGTAGGGAAGTGGCCAATATCTTCTTTCTGCAACAATAACTACTTCACCTTCATCCATGTTTTCCAAATTGAAGAAAAGATTGGGGAACCAAAAGTTTTAACTTTAAAGCTTCCCAAAAACATATCATGCAATCCAATGTCTTTCTAGAATATTCCTTTCTTTAGCCTTGACTATATGATATTATTTCTAGTAAGTACCTTCCATAGTTCATTACCTAATAAAGATTTTAAGATCCACCTGGAGGCCAGGGCCACCCCATGGGCTTTCAAATCTCTCATCCACAGGGCTTCCAAATTTGTAAGAACATAACACCATTCACAAGAGACATTATGTATCTTTCTTTTACCTTGGCCATCAAACCAAAGAAAATCCTTGAGAATCTTCTCTAACTTGTTAACTTGGTAATCAAAGAAAAACCATGTGGAGGTGAATAGATAGCATGGGAAGATAAAACTTTCTGCAGTACCTACATCCTTCTAGCTAATGAAAAAAGATGTGTTTACCATTTATGATGTTTATTTTCAATTTTATTAAATAACCAATTACACATATCCTTTATGGAGGGGCTAAGAAAAAAGGGAATCTGTGCAAGTATCTATTAATGGAATGTGGCCCATCCTAACCCCAATTATTAGTAGCTAACCACTTAAGTGGAGAATCAAACCACCCAATAACAATAGATTTCTAAGGAGAAATATTAGTTCCTGATGCCCTACAAAAGAACTATAATTTATCCATAGTAAAATCAAAATTAACCTCTGGCAACTCCACAAAAAGAGAAATATCATTAGCAAATTGGGCATTAATAAGCTCATCCTTATTAAGGTGAGTAATGCCTCTAACAAGTGGACCAAACATAAAAGATCTTAGGATATAAAATAATGCATCTACAACAAGGACAAATAAGGATGGTGCAATATGGCTTCCTTGTTTGATCGGTCTCTAATAGGATCTAACAACTTACCATTAACATCAATAATCGTTGAGGAATCCCTAAAAAGGATCTCCACCTATTTGCAGAAGTAATGAGGAAAACCATACACTTGCAACATATCAGTGACAAAGGGACATCCCACTCTATCATAGGCCTTATCAAAATCCAAAAGAATCATAGCAATAAACTGTCCATCTTCTTTGGCCTAGTTCATGGTTTCGCAATTAGTAATAAGATTCTCAAGAATATACCTTCCTTAGATAAAACCAATTTGTGTAACTGAGAAAATGTTGTATAGAAGGCCAACCACTCAGTTGGGAGTTCATCCAAACCTAGGGATTTGTCATTTGAAAGGCACCTGATAGTCTTCTCAATTTCACCAACTACAATATTCATAGATAATTGTGAACATTTTGTCCTATCTAATTTCTTGGGGATACGCTTCAAACATTATTGCAAAGTGTTCCTATTGTTGGTGTTGAATTCAAATCTAAAAAGAGATGAGTAGAATTCAAAAAAATATCTATAAATATCATTTGGATCATTACAGACAACATTATCCATGTTGATTTCATAAATTCTTGTCCTTTTCTACTTATGTTTGATGAGATCAAAAAAGTATTTAGTACTTGTGTCACCTTCTCTAATCCAGTTCATCCTAGCTCTTACAGTTTTTCCTTTACATTTATATTTTTGAATCCTTCTCAATTTTTCTTTAGTATTAAAATAAATTCTAATTTCATTTCATCATTTTGGATGTCATCTTGGAGTAGGCCTTCAACATTATTAAGTCTGGCTTATAGTGCCTCCTCCATTATATTTCTATCTTTCGCTACTTTCTCTCTAATGAATTGAAACATCTTCTTCCACATAGTAGTGAAGGACTCCCACTTGTCAACATAAGACATGCCTTGATTACACAACTTAGCAAGGCAAGTAGCTATTTTAATGGCCTCTATATTATATCAATCCTCCAATAGGGATACATTAAGTTTAAGCAATTTTTTTTAATCTCCAACTCCATTGGTGGCCTATGAAGCAAAATCAATCCTGATAGAAGCAGAGATTGGTGAATGATCCAAAGTTGTAGCAGGGTTGACAATAACATGGTTTCGATTTGGATGCTCATCAAAGGAGAATAAGACATGTTGGCATAAATTCTATCTAATCTAAAATATATCCTTTTTTTTTTACCCTGATTGTTACACCAAGTGTACCACATTCATCATGACATACATTTCTTCCTCTCTAGCGGATCAGACAGATTCAAACTTGTTTTACATTTTTCCCAAAAAAATTCTCATTCCCTTTCCATTCATGTTTATTGCCACCCTGTTTATCTTCACTAAGTTCAATCATGTTAAAGTTGCCAGGAAGAATCCAACATGCTTTCAACATCCCGATAACACAACTCTTTCTCTATAGTCATTTGGGGCATAAATTTTACATATGTACCAATATTTTTTCCTAGATGTTGGTAAGAGATCCAACAAAATTTGTTGCAGGGCGAGATGCTTGAATTTACAAACCTAATCAGCCTAGGTTGGAGTGACCAAAAGAGAAACCCCCCTTGCCCTTATTGTGTTTAGAAATAAAAGTTTTAGCATGGGGCCAAATAAAATTGAGGTTGGTAGAAGCTTGATATCTAGTAACTCTCACCTCTTGTAGATAGATAACATCCTTATTCCTTAATTTATTGCACCAATCTCTCATAGCTAGTTTTCTATCCCTCATCTCGAGGCATCTCACATTCCAACTAGATAGGTGTATCATCAATTGTCACAACAAGGGATTTTTTTTTCTGGTTACTATAAAGTCTATTAAAACACTCAGGGACGTCTCCATATTTTTAAGATTTACCCTTACCTCCTCATGATATGGAAGATCTATCTAAGGTCTCCTCTTTTTATTCTGTGACTTCTACAAATTAGGGGAGAATCCTCATTAGGGGGAACTTCACACATATCAACCTCCTAATTAATAATCGCTAACTCCTTTCCAACAACATTCTCAGTATTCACACCAGTGGTTTGAGATACACCCTTCTTGTTTGTTTTAACCCTTTCATTGACAATGGCTAAAGCTAACTATTGGGTATTTGGTCTCATGGGCCCATTACCATCTTACCATCATTGGTGTTATCCTGATGGATAACTGATGTGTCCTACTTCTTGTTAGAGGAACCAACCAGGATAATATCCTATTCATCCTCAAAAAGAGGATTAGTTAATAAAACAAATTTATCCAGGATATCCACACTCTCACAAGCAATCACTATTCCATTCACAAGATTTGAAAGGTTGTCAGAATTATTCACAGGGTGATGACTGGTAGATTTTTTGGTAGTATTAGTGTTACCTGGAAATTTACTAGTCTGAGCAACATTATTAGAAATAATCTCAAATGATTCATTACTGGAATTCTTAAGCACAAGATAGTTTCTTCTATTATGTCCATTTTGTTTGCAATGAAAACAAGCACTGAGGTTACCCAAAAGTTCTATATCCCAACAAAGGGTTTCATTCTCAAATCACAATGAAATTTTTTTAGGGATATCTATTTTTGGATTAAGTGCAATAAGTACCCTTGCTTTAAGGTGAGGTAGGGTGACCCTCAACTCCTCAAATTGTAATACATTACCCAAAGCCTTCAAAATCTGAGGAATAAAAGACCAGATTTCTATTCCAGAAGACCCTTGACCTTGAACCAATTAGGGGTCGAATAGACAATGACTTAATTCATATAACCTTTGGGAGACCACGGGAAATACCTAAACATGGATTGCTTGATATTCCAAAAACCCTTCTTCAAGACTCTCTCCTTCATACTATGGGTTTTACAAACCACAACAAAAATACCCTTATACATAAAAAGTTTCTTTCCCCAAACATTTGACACCCATTCATCGAAAAAATTTCTCAACGACAAGACATTTTAATCCATGCATGAAAGAAAAATTATAGAATTTCTAAGTCTAGATTGCTCACTTTTAATTTCTTTAATCATGTCTTTATTTAGGGTAAGAGAAATGACCTTTTTCATAGCAGAGGAAGAAGACTTACCATCCTTTCTCCCTCTGGTGCCTCCATGGTTGAAGATGCTTCCATCTCCACATCTATCTTTGTGGGTCCCCAATAGTCCTGCTGACTCCACTCCATCAATGGACATGACTCTCCCATCAAAAGATGCAAAAAATGGACACTCAATTCTCCTAGCTTCTTCGACAAAAAAATGGCTTTGTGCGATGGTTTTTACACTAGTTTTTCTCCCTCCTCATAAAGAAAAGACTAACAATAAACACAACAAAAAAAGCCACAAACATACACAAAGACATATAGGCAAGCACACAAATCAAGACCAACATGGTTAAATAGAGTGCAAATAGTGGGTGCAAACTCTAAGGGTGGTGTTTGATCACTTAGAGCGCACCAACTTGTAAAGCTCTCTTTTCAAATTCAATAGCCAATTAACCCTAAAATTAGATAACCATACATAAATAACATTGTATTACACAATTTGTGCATTAAAAATAAGTTAAAAAAAGATTTTCCCTCCAAAATTATTTTTTAAGAAAAATTTGAAATTAAATATTTTACGAGTGGCAAAAATTATTCATAAGCTGGTGGGGCAATTTCTAGCCTCACCCCTTTTTTCACCTAATTACATATGCAATACTAAAAAGTAGGAACTCCTATTTTGAAGGAGAAGATTCTAAATAATCCTATAGCTAAACAAAAATTTGTTCACGGGACCACCCTCTTTATGAAAAATAGAGCTTATGCCCCCTAATGGGACCCCTCCCTGAGTTTTAAAAATAGTAGAATTAAAACATCTTTTTAGTACAAAAGCTTACCTTTAATAGCCATCTGAGCTTCTTAATTTGTGTTTTTACGTTGAGTAGTTCTATTTGTAACTAAGATTTTAAAGAAGATCAAGTTAGTTTAAAAAATCTAATTAGGAAAACTTATTAAATTAAAAAGAAGGAAGAAAAATAATTGGTATTTGGATGAACATTCATAAAATGATAAAAGAATCCCTCCTTGCATTTTTTTGTTTCTAAAACTAGACATAAAAGCATAATTTTTAAGAGGTGGAAGCTCACCTTTAATGTTCAATCCAACCTTTTGATTTTGGGTTTCATCCAGTAGCTCTACCTCTAGTGAAGAATAAAAGTCAAGGTTTACCTTTGAATTCAATAACTTTTGATGTTCCTATTTTATCCTTATTTGCAAAATCTAAGGTCTCCTAATATGCAATTAGGACATCTTGTCTTGCAATCTTTAGTAGAAACATGTCTTCCCTCATTAGGGAACTCTGAAATATCAAAGCAAAGTATATCAGTAGAAACATGTTAGCAACTAATTATAAAAAATAACAACTAATCTAATCCTTCTACAATCTTGCATACCTCTGATCTCAGTCTTTTAATCATCATCACCATTAGTTGGGGTTACAAATTTCCCTCTTTGGCATTGATGACAACATTATCAATTGATGATGGTAATACTCTGATATCTATGTTCTGTTCTTGTTCACTCTGAACTTTATCATCTCTCTTTGATTCTTATCATCAACTCTCCATCTTCTAGACTTATTTGTGTTCATCATCAATATCTTATTGTCCCTATTTCTCTATAATCATCAATAGTTTATTCTCCCTCTTTGACAACAATGCCAAAGATACATACTCCTAAAAACTTTCTTCAGGTAGTGGATCATACCTAGCATGTACTGATATCTCATTGCATACATAATCATTTTTCACAACTTTAGGCATCACCTAAAGAGTAAACACTAGCATCAACTCATAAACTAGATATTCTAATGAATCCTTGAATTGATGTAGCATGCATCTTGATTTAGTGAATTTGGATAGGGGAAGTACCCCTAATTTACCTCTAAGATACTCAAAAGCATCCTTCAATAGTATCTTGGTGAATATATCTACTATCTGATCCTTTTAATTCACATATTCCAATATCACATTCTTATCTTGAACTTGTTCTCTCAAGTAATGATACTTGATATAAATGTTCTTGGTCTTGGTTTGCATCAATAAGTTCTTTGATATGTTGATAGCATTTGTATTATCACATAAAATAGTAAGTCAATTGGTAATATCCTCTTGCATGCCTTCAAGTAGTTGTTTGATCCATACAATTTTTGCACAATTCATAGAGCTACTGCTATATACTCTGCCTTGGTTGTAGATTGTGATATACAACTCTATTTTATTACTCAGCCATGTCACTAATATTTCTCCTAAAAATAAAGCTCCTCCACTTTTATTTTTCCTATCATCAATGTTTCCAGTCCAATCAGCATCAATGTAAACCTTCAAATCAAAATCTCCTTCTTTCTTGTATAGTATATTGAAGTCTTCAGTACCATTCTAATATCTAAATATTCTTTTTACTGCAGACATGTGTGATTCTTTTGGATTGGTAGAAAATATTGTAACAATACCTATTGGATGAGTAATATCAGGTCTTCTATGTACAACATATTGTAGCTTACCAATCATTGATCGATAGAGTGTCTCATTCACTTCCTTTGACTCATCTTTCTTTGACAATTTACAACTAGTAGCCATCAATGTTCCAACCAGTCTTGATTCTTCCATACCAAATGTCTTTAGGATCGCCTTGATGTAATTTTATTGTGTGATGTAGATCCCATCTTTGACTTGTTGAATTTGTAGTCCAATAAATAATTTTATTTCTCCTTTCATAGACACTCAAATTCCTTTCTTATCTCCTTAGAAAAGGATCTCCTTAATGTGTTATTTCCTCCAAAAATAATGTCATCAAAAAATATTTTAGCAATCAAAATTCTATCATTACTGTCACATTTCAGATACACATTGTTGTAGTCACTTATTATTTCAAATCCAATCTTGATTAAATATTAATGTAACCTTTCATACCATGCTCGAGGTGCTTGTTTCAAAGCATATAGTGCCTTGTGCAGTTTACATACCATGTCCTTGTTAGTATTCTCAACCAATCCTTTAGGATGTTAAGTATAGAATTCTTCTTCAAGAATACCATTAAGAAATGTAGACTTAACATCCATTTGATAAAATTTAAATCCTTTATAAGCTTCATATGCTAGTAGAATTCTAACTTTCTCTAATCTAGTAACATGTGCAAAAGTCTCAGCATAATCAATACCTTGTTCTTGTGTATACCCTTTGCAAACCAATCTAGGTTTGTTTTTGATGACATCTCCATGCAATTCATTCATTTTTTTTCTAAAAATCCTCTTAGTACCAATAACATTTTTATATTTAATTCTTGGTACCAAAGTCCATGTGTTGTTCTTTTCAATTTTCTCTATCTCTTCTTTCATAGCTTTTACCCAATCTTTATTATCTAGTGCATCTTTTACTATTCTTGGCTCAAATTTAGAGATTAAACATATATTATCTCTTAACTTACTTCTTTGCATAACTCCAACATTCTTGTATCCAATAATCTTGCTTGGTGAAAGGTGTCTTCTCACATACTTTTCTAGAATAGGCTAGGTTGGTTGTGGAAGTTCTTCATTTTCAGCATTTGGTGGTGACTCTCTCTCTCCAGCTTCCTCCTTATTTTGTACTATAGGTAAAGTGTCAAGAACTTCAGGTTGAACATATACAAATCTTTGATAGTCCTCAGGTTCCTTTTTGCTATCTTCATCATTTTTCTCTACAAATTCATCAATCCTTACATTTTCACTTTCTATAATTTTGTTATTAGACTTGTTTAAACACTTGCAAGCCTCACCCTTTCTATAATATCCCAATAATATTCCTTCATCACCTTTATGATCAAACTTTCCATCTCTATCATCCTTTTAAAGGTAACATCTACTTCCAAATACTTTGAAATAACTTACACTCGCTTTGTGTACATACCAGATTTCATATGGAGTCTTGTTTGTAACTTTCTTCAGTTGTAGTCATTTTAGTGTATAAGCAGCAATAGTTACTTCTTCTCTCCAAAATGTTTGACATACACCCTTCTCAATCATTGGTGTCCTTAGACAATAAATAATGGATCTTTTTCTTCTCTCTACTATACCATTTTTTCGTGGTGTCCTTAGTGTAGACATTTGTCTCTTTATTCCATGTTCATTGCAGAAAAGTGTCAACTCATCAGATGTAAACTCACCTCCTCCATAATATCTCAGACACTTCAATTGTCTTCCGGTCTCCTTTTCAACTATTTCTTTGTACCACTTAAACATTTGAAAAGCTTCATATTTATCTTTCAAAAACATGATAGACATCATTTTTGAATAATCATCAATACATAAAATAAAATATCTATCACCATAATAACTTTTGTTCTCATAGGTCCACATAGGTCAGTGTGCACTAACTCCGAAATTCCTTGTGTAGTGTAAGATTGCTTGTAAAACTTGACTTTGTCATCTTACCAACTTGACATCCTTTGCACATGACATTTTTAGGTTTGTCCATTCTCAATAGACCTCTTGTTCTATTTTTGTTCTCACGTTAATTAAGTTTTCAAAATTCACATGAAAAAATCTCTTATGCAATAACCATACATCCTCAAATTTAGCAAATAAGAAACTCTTTGCTGTAGTATCAAGGTAGAATAAGTTGCCTTTTAACTGTTCACCAGTGGCAATCAGACCTCCGTTCTAATCAAATACTCTTACCTTTCCATTCTGAAATTCTAGTCAATGACCTATGTTATTTAGTTGTGCCACACTTAATAGATTGTACTTTAGTCCTTCAACCCAATAAACATCATCACATTATGTATTATCCAACATAATTATAGAAACTTTACCTCTCACAAGATATGGAGCATCATTACCAAATCTAACATAACCTCCATCATTATCTTCCATAGTATTGAACTTATGTGTGTAACTTGTCATATGACATGAACATCCACTATATATTATCCATGTATCATTCTTACTAACATGAGAAATCATGGCTTTTTCTTCTTCATACCTTTCTTCATTAAAACCATCCATGATAACAACATACACAACCTCTTCACCTTCATCATTATCTGAATCATCTTTGGTTAGTCCTTCTTCAACAATGTAGCATGACTTCTTACCTTTGTTCTTAAAATCTTGGTATCGCCTGAATATGTTCTCTGTTTTGTTATTATCCCAGTTTTCTTTCATCTCATCACTATTGTCATCACTATTGTTATCAGGACATCTATATGAAATATGAATAATTTTGTTGCAATTGAAACATTTTAAAGGTAATTTACCTCGATATTTTCCTTTACCTGTCTGTAGTGTCCTAACTAGTAGAGCTTCATACTCTTCTTCTTGTATTTCCTCTTCAAAGAGATTCTCTAGATCACTCTTGAAAATTTGAAACTTTTCACTTGCACTGCTTGCATAACCATCACTTGATCTAGACTCTCTAGAATTTAGAATGTTCAAAGATGACTTGAATGTAGACTCAATCTTAGTAGTGGTAGGTAAATTATTTGTCAAAATCATTTAGCTCAAAAGAAATCAAATTACCAGTTGTAGCATCTAGTGAAACATGCAACTGAGGATTGGATCTTAGTTCTTGTATTGTAGACACTCAGATAGCATATATAGGAAATAATTTCCTCAGCAGTTTACTTGTTACATCTTCTTCTTCAATATGTCATCTAGCACCTCTGATAGCACTCACAACTTCCTTCAATCTTGTACTATACCATGTAACATCTTCACCTTCTTTCATTCTCATAGAATCAAATTTTCTTTTCAGACTTTCAACTTTTGCCTTCTAAACATGTTGATCTCCACCATATACCAATGTAAGCTTGTTCTACATCTATTTTGATGTATTATATCCTTTAAGCTCATTGAACTCTAGGTCGGTGAGAGCAGCAGATATCTCAATCATGACTTGTGTGTGATCTTACCTTTCTCTTACTTGTTCAATTGTCATAGGCCCAAATAGAAGTGGTAAATACTCATTGTTAAGATAGTATATTGCACACTCTCCAATTCCAGATATGTCTTACATCATCCTGCTTTTCCATGTAGAGAATTTATCCCTATTCAACTTTGGTGCCTCCCTCTTATACATCTTCAGATCTTTTACTCAAGTTTTTTAAACTTATCCCTTTATAGTACCTTCACTTTGATACCAATTGTTGGATTGCTAAGAGGGGGTGAATAAGTAATCAGTGATTCTTTAAACCTTAACTTTTTTTTATCTCTTATTCAATTTGGTAACATAAACTTCAAAAGTACTAACTAAACTTTTTCATTCAAATCACCAAATAACATGCACAATAAAACTTCAACACATTTGACACTAGTATTTAACACAAAAACCCAATTTGGGAAAAACCACTGTAGGAATTACCACCCACTAATCAAAATACTCTTCTAAAGTATACCTAGTTAAGAGTCAATCATGTTAAATATTACAATGCACGTTGTTAAAGGTGACCCTGTTAGGGGATTTACCTAAGATCTATTAGGATCTTCACACTGTTAGGAGTGGTTTAGTTAAAGGTCATTGAACAATCTTCTAGAATGTCACCTCTCTCAAGGATTTACAATAAGACTGTTAAGTCCACTCAGTTAAGAGATTTTCCGTTGCAAATGTTAATAAGAAATAGTATAAAATTTGATCTGTAAATTTGCAACTACCTCTTGCTTAGTCAGATCCCTTGTCCGATCTTTGTCTTCACTTCTTTCCTTCACTATTCACTGGCCTCAACACTTCATTAATCTCTTTTGTAGACTCTGATTTCCACATTTTTCTTCTTCATTGCATCACTCAGTTACACATCCACACTTCAACTAGCCATCTTGTTTTCATTCAATTTCATCCTTTGTACATAATCTATTTATCCTCTTAATCTCCTTGATTAGGTTTTCCTCTATTTATTCTAAACTGTTAGATCATCCTCTTGAACTGATTCAATGAATTTTGCACTTGATAAAATGTGTTATCATCACCTCAAAACCAAGTGAACTTTTCTTGGAACTTGTATCTTCACTTTTTTCTACTTAAATCTTTACGATAAATCATCACTTTGAATTTTCCCAATCATAGATCTCTTTAACTAACTCTTCTTCATCCTTGGAATCTTCTAGATCACTATGGTCTTCATTAAATGTTGTTCTGATCCTTTTATTTAATTTTTGTTACTTGTGTGGTGCCCTTCCTTTTTCTTCAACCAAATTTCTATTTACTTCTCTTAGTAAGTACCTCCTTACACTCAGTGTTTTGACTTCCTTTATCTTTACCGACAATTTCTTTCCTTTTATCGAAACTATTTTATTTGTTGACTTGTCCAATCTCCTTTACCAACTTGATATCATCAAATGTAAATTATAAATAAACTAAATAATTATTACCTTATCATTGCCTAATCTGTGTTAGCTTCTCAATTAAATTCTTCAACATCACCACCTTTTCACTTCCTCTCTTTTCTTAACTTACTCAACTTATATCATACTCCAAATGATATGGCAACTTCAATATAAACCAAAAATCAATTTCTTGACATCAATGACAAAATAACAACTGATCTAATCCTTCTACAATCTTATTTCCCTCTAATCTCAGTCTTCATCATCATCACCATCACTTGGGGTTAAGAATCTCTGTTAACATATGCTACTGATAATTAGTCTCTAAGAATAAATCTCTAGGCCTCACTTCTTTCAGATAGGGTCTCCTTGTTTGATTTTGATTAGACGATAATGGAGGACTTCAACACTCCCTTTTATTTCTTAGAGAAATAATGGGGTTCTCTTGATTTTACTAATAGTATCCAAGACCTTCATGAATTTGATTCCACTAGGCCTTCTCTTGGATTTGGAATTATTTGGTAAATATACCATTTGGTTAAATTTGCGCTTTGGTCAATCCATGAAAAATGTCACTTATTTTCTTTAATTAGATTTGGATTAGATCACAGTCTCATCCTTATCAAATGGAACTCAAATAAGGATAGAAAAAATCTCCCCTTCAGATTTGAAGTGATAAGGACCTACCACCCAAATTTTAAAGATCTCATATCTCTTTGTTGGAATGTTGATGTCCATTGTGCAACCATGTTTAGATCTTTGTTGATCATAATATCAAATAATCCCAAAATCATTACAAACATGATGAAAAAAATCTCCGCAACCTCCCAACCAAGAAACAGTCTTTCATAAGGTTTAAAAACAAAATATTTTCAAGTTTTTAAGGTCTCAACACCTACCCATTCTTCTATCCACCAAACCCTTGTTTCTAGGGTCACACAACTAGGGCCTACTCAAATAGAACCTTACAAATTTTTACAGATCAAAATAGTTGATCAAATACATTATTATGGATCCCAAAATCCATAATCCACCATAAAAACATCCACTCTTAAGGATTTACACTCACCAAAATGACTGGTGCCAAAAAAAGGCACTCCTCAGACAACAAACTCCTTCATTTAGTGATCTCTCCAACACAATCCATCATATCCCTCGACCAACCATTATATTACAAGGATATAATATACATTCAAACCTCTCCCACCAATCACAATGATCACAAGGGGTGGGAGATTCAATCCTCATAAGGAGACCTCAATCCGAATCACTAACTGTGACCCCAAATCTAGTCACTGTTAAGAACACCAGTATTTTCCTCTGTCTTAAATACAATAAAAACATTGAAATGAATGCATGGAAAGATAAATAACAACCAAGGCAATGTCCTTACATCATAGACCAATCCAAATCACATTTTATGCAAATATTTTAATTCACTGGTCTTAGATTGTACCACGAGACATTGTCACAGTATGCAGAGAATATTATTGTTTATTGATTGAAAACTATTACAATGATCCTTCATTCCAAACCCAAATCCACTTCTCCTCTTCCACTCACATGGATAAATCTTAAAATAGACTCAAACACCCAAAAAATTGACTGTAACTATTTATCTACCCAAAAAACTATCCCCAAATGGTCGAAAACTGACTGTCTTAACAAAGCATGACTAATATTTGTTGTCAAGTTGAAAACTAATGTTTTCAAATAGAAAACATGAGTCTAAAACCCCTCTTAAGAATTTTCTAAAGGCATAGAACAACCCTTTCAATCCATACTAACCTTCTAACCCCTAGATGACCCTTCTAGGCCATAATTGCATGAATGCAATTTCACATCTTCTTTTGGTATCTTTGCACTTTTGAGTGCATTTACATATTTTAATTGTGTCAATGGCCATATATAAAACATAGGTATCCTTCTAGGTCCTTGAAATTTTCATATGTCCTTGGATCAACCAAGTGACCCCAAGGTTACATCCTTAAACCCCTATGCCATTCACTGGCTTACATTACATCTTTTGTGTATCATGACTTAAGTCCCTATGACCATATCATTGCGTATCTTTCAAACCGTCGGTCGTAGCATCGAACCATGTATTCCAACAACTCTGAATGGATGGGTAAACACTAGTGGAAACCTCATTTGGTGCACAGAGTCACTCAAACACTGCTGACCACTTTGGGTTGAAGTGTCCCTCAAGCTGCACTCAACATGAAATCAGCGATCTTTGTGGGTTCATATCTCGGAGCTCATGTGAGGTAGCATCAAACCATCAGGTGCTACATGACTATGTTGTTGAGGCCTACAATAACCTATCTCAATTTTTAGAGATTCAAGTTCATTTATATTTGGCACCACATTCTCGGTTGATGTCAAAACTCAAAGTGTTCCTTAGTTGAAATGAGAAACATTGCATATATTTCAAACCGCTGGTCGTAGCATCGAACTGTCTGTTCCAAAATCTCTAAATGGCCAGGTAAACTCTAGTGGAAATCTTGTTTTGCACACAGAGTCACTCAAACACTGCTGACCACTCTGGGCCGAAGTGTCCCTCAAGGTCCCTTCAACATGAAATCAATGATCTTTATGAGGCCGTATCTCAAAGCTCGTGTGAGGTAGCATCAAACTGATAGGTGTTAGAGGACTGTGTTGCTAAGGTATACAATAACCTATCTTGGTTTTTAGAGATTCAAGTTCATTTATATTTGGAACCACATTCTTGGTTGATGTCAAAACTCGAAGTGTTCCTTAGTTAAAATGGACAATATTGTGTATCTTTCAAACCGTCGGTCGTAGCATCAAACCATTTGTTCCAACAACTTTGAATGACTGGGTAAACACTAGTGGAAACCTCATTTGGCACACAGAGTTTTTCGAACACTGCCAACCACTATGGGCTGAAGTGTCCCTCAAGGTCCCTTCAACATGAAATCAGTGATCTTTAAGGGGTCATATTTCAGAGCTCATGTGAGGTAGCATTGAATCGTCAGGTGCTATAGGACCATGTTTTTGAGGCCTACAATAAGCTATCTTGGTTTCCAAAGATTCAAGTTCATTTATATTTGGTACCACCTTCTCAGTTGATGTCAAAACTCGAAGTGTTCCTCAATTGAAATGGGCAACATTGTGTATCTTTCAAACCGTCGATCATAGCATCAAACTGTCTATTCCAATAGTTCCAAATGGATGGGTAAATGCTAGTGGAATCCTCATTTGGCACATAGAGTCACTCGAACGCTGCCGACCACTCCAGACTGAAGTTTCCCTCAAGATCCCTTCAACATGAAATTGGAAATCTTTACAGGGTCATATCTCAAAGCTTGTGTGAGGTAGCATCAAATTGTTAGGTGCTACAAGACCATTTTTCAAAGGCCTACAATAACCTATCTAGGTTTTTAGAGATTCAAGCTTGTTTATATTTGGCATCACATTCTCGGTCGATGTCAAAACTTGAAGTGTTCCTTAGTTGAAATGGGAAACATTGTGTATCTCTCAAACCGTCAGTCGTAGCATCGAACCATCTGTTCCAACAGCTCCGAATGGCTAGGTAAACACTAGTGGAAACCTGATTTGGTACATAGAGTGGCTTGAACACTGCCAACCACTACGGGCTGAAGTGTCCCTCAAGGTCCCTTCAGGATAAAATTGATGATATTTATGGGGTCATATCTTGGAGTTTGTGAGAGGTAGCATCAAACCATTAGGTGCTACATGACCATTTTGCCCAAGCTTAGAATATCCTATCTTGGTTTTCAGAGATTCAAGTTCATTTATATTTGGTACCATATTCTCAGTTGATGTCAAAACTCAAAGTGTTCCTCAGTTAAAATGAGAAACATTGCATATCTTTCAAACCGTCGGTCGTAGCATCGAACTGTCTATTCCAATAGCTCCAAATGGCTAGATAAATTTTATTGACAACTTTTTTTGGCACACAGAGTCTCTTGAACACTGCCAACCACTCCAAGCCGAAGTGTGCCTCACGTTGCACTCATCATGAAATCATTGATCTTTAAAGGGTCATATCTTGGAGCTCATATGAGCAGGAGGATGAAGTATTGAAGCTAATGGATGAAGGAGTGGAGTACCAAACATATGTTTTGGTAAATAAGAAAGATTGGATTATTTTTATTTCTAACACTATTACATGACAGAATTGCATGGATGTTATCTTGTTGATCATGTGAACGGTGATGTTGCAAATATCTATGGAATATAGATATGATGGGTGACAGAGTTAGTGCTTAGCACATGGTATTTGTTTGCAGGTACATGATGCTAATGAGCAGAGGATACAATTGTGTTGTAGGTCCTCAACAAGTAGTGGATAGAGACTGAAGGAAAAGAAAGAAGCTCACCAATCCAAGGGACTTGGATTGATTTGATCCTTTGGATTATGGTGTAGGGAACCCTGACAAAGACATGCAAATGAGTCACTTGGTTGGCTCATGAAGACTGAATGATCTAAAGGATCAATATATTGAATGTAATTTGTCTTGAAGTCAATTTTGTGTTTTGATGTAATGGAATTTTATAAGCCTAAATGTATAAAGGCATGACATTTTTGAATTGATGTAATAGGAGTTGAATGGCATAGGGGTTGAGGATGTAACCTTGGGGTCACTTGATTGATCCAAGAATGAATCTAAGGGATAAGGAATTAGGACTAGTTGGTGGGTGCTAGGGTATTGGATCTAGTATATGGTCCAAAAGGGTCTACCTTGAGACTTGGTGAGGATTTAGGGAATCCAAAAGGGTATCTAAAACACTAATTGATTTCTAAAGTTGTTTGAGAAGATTGGGAGAGAGAGGCAATTTTGTGACTAGTGAAGGCTACAAGCCTAAAGGGCTAGTGGTGTGGTTTGTATGGAAGAAATGGTGCAGGGAACCCTATGAAGGAAGGAGGGTCACTTGGGTGACTAATTAGTTTAAAGAAGATACAAGACCTATAAGGTCTTTGCAATGTTGTAACATGGCTATTAAGCCATTTTATGTAATGATTTGATCCATAAAGGATGGAAAACTTGTAATAATGTACTTGGTGCACATATTGATGTAACGACTAGTTACCAAAGGAGGGAAAAGCCTAAAATAAGTTTAGTTTGTGATGTTCGGAGTTTCAACTGATTTGGATAAATTGAGGAGGTTGATAGGACTTTAGTTAAGTTCTTGGAGGTCTGCTATTTTAGATGGTACAGACTGGAGGCAAGAGTTATATGGACTATGTCTTTTTTGAGCAATAAAATTCAGATTTCTTACAATTTCTCATAGTTTTGGATGTATCATTGAAATCCATACTTGTGCATGGTTTAGATACATTGTAAACACCTATTTTGAATCAATTTTATAGTCATTTCATTGATTTGGTGCATTTCCTTTTGATTGGTCTAAAATAGTGCTGGGAATTATCTTATTTTAAGTTGTAAATAGAATGATCCATCCCCTTTTTGTAATTAATGTCACTTGGGGATGGATCCAATCATTTTATTATAGAAAATTATAACAATTTGAATTTAGGAATGAGAAGGAGTTTGCAGGTGGGCATTGATTGGAGGAGTTGTTGGGGTTGAGGAGTGACCAAGGGTCATTGAAATGAAGCCATAGGTATAACAACGAATAATCAAGCCCTTGGAGATGATCATTTTATGATTGAATCCATTTTAGGATGTATAAGAATGGTGGAACAACTTTCATTTGGTCAGTATGGTGTTGGGAGGTCATACATTGAGAGGGCCCTAGTTTATAGGGGTTTTTAAGGCCAATTTGGGGCTTTCATATCCAGAAGTGTCATAGAGTCGAACTGATGGAATATTATTCTAATTAGATCCATTTCATATTATTTTTGAAGAGGGAAAGGTCTTGGATATTACCCATGATAGGGTTCCTTGGTTAAATGGGTGAATTAGGCCTCTCTAGGAAAACATAATCAACAATTTTAAAGTAGTTTGTCTCAAAACAAGTTGGGTCAAATTTGGGATATGTTTTAAAACTTCCAAAAGGGTATCCAGATCATTGATTATTTTTTGAAGTCTTTTGGGAAGATGTGGAGAAAAATTCCATTTTATGACTGGTGAAGGTTACTAGGAGCAGTCCTAGAATGACAGTTTGACAGTTTGGAGCCAACTAATGCAAGTGCATTGGGTGAAGCCTAGATAATGGATCCTTATGAAGGATGTTTGATGTGAGAAGATTGTCTCACTTGTTAATGATTGTTCTTGTATTTCTATAAGGGTATGGGTTCAGAGTGTCTTACAGACCACCTCTGCATCACATTCATATTCTAATAAAGTATAAATCATATAGTAACAATATAGATCGATAAACATACAAGCATAACTATAAGGCATGAGAAATTTAAAAATCTTACGACATCCACATAAACATAAATTAGTATACATCAATACACCAAACACATTAATTGCATACCTAAAACATAAAAAAAAATATATTCATAGGGCATGAAGCCAAATATATATGTCCAATAATGTCATACATTAAATAATATCCAATATAGTTAAACTGACTTCCTCAAAGACAAATGGATGTACAACATGTCACTTAAATACAATATGCAAAAAAAATGTCCACTAATGCCATATAGGCATACAATCTATATCCCTAATCCACTCCTTTCCCGCTACAGGAAGAAAACAAATCATGAGCTATCTTCGTTTGTCGTGTTGATGGAGATGCAGTAGATGTTGTAGTCTTCTGAGTGTGCTCACTAGTCCTCCAGTCTAGACTCTTCTACAACTCGAGCTGATAAAAAAAATTTAAGCATCAATAACTAATATACATCAAAATTGAGTTATACAATGACATAAAATAGAATATTCTCTCACTCCTAGCAAATAGTCACTATGTACATCCACCGAAGGCACATGCTGATGATCTGGAGTAATTAGTCCCTACAAAAATGATCAAAATAATTGTTAAAATACATACATGAGTATCATTATAAAATTCAATACAAACTATTAAAATAACAATTAAAATTAAGTGATCTCTTTCATACCTTAGTTAGTGCTTTAGAACTAGCTATTGTCGCAGCTACTCCATGATCCAAAGTATCATGAACATAAGGAGGAGTCTCTGATGTCAATAAATGAAAATGAAACAACAAAATTATTATGTAGTTATCAAGATTACATATATTTTTTACAACCCTACTAATGAATAAATGATACCTTCGTGAAGGTTCCACCGCATCCTTTGGTGTGCGGTGTCAATGTCGAAGCTCCAACATTCAACTAGTGCACATGTACATGACAATTTATAAGACAACCCTTCATATAAGAACATACTACTAACATGTTAATTATAATGCATTATTACATATATAATTATGGACTCAATGATGACATCACAAAGCCAGGTGAAAGAATGTGATTACCGCATTGACCACTTTGCCTCTGGATTTTGATCATAATTTGTCTAGTTATTTAGTTATTCATTCATTTATCAATTAAATATAATCAAGTAAATCAAATTAAAATGCAAATAAAGATACCTCAAGGAAAGTGGCACGATGCCCTTCACTGTCTATTGTGAATGTCGATGGTCCACCAATGAGCTAATGTACATGCATAATAAGTTATGATACAATCATTCATATAATTACATAATAATCAAATATATTAATTAAAATGATTTATTTGATACATACTTGTGGAGTCGACGATGATGAGTAGAAGGGGACTGGAGGATCATTGCCACTTCCACCGCCATCGACACTCTTGCCTTGAATTTTGATCATAATCAATGGATACTAAATTAATTAGTTATTCTTTTATAAATGAAATATGATCAAATAAATTTAAAATGAACTTGGAAATATTTATCTTTGTGTCAATGCCAAATGTCATATTTAGAAAATCATCAGTCATCATTTGTTAGAATTTAATCTTTCCTTGGTATATTTGTATTTAAAGGATAAACCAAGGTATCCTAATGTTTTTGTCCTCTAGTCCAAGTGGGAGGACATGTAATATTTGTAATTTCTTTTATTAAGGAAAATAGATATTCCTCCTTATGAGGAATCCTACACTTGTCTCACATAATAGTGAAATGTGGCATGCACGGAAATGGGAGTTACAATGTAACTCCTTTCTCACATCTCTATTAAGAGATGGCTCTCTTTCTCTCATCTCATGTGATTCTTCTTCTTTTCAAATATTGTATGAGCTAAGCTCTCTCTCTCTCTCTCTCTCTCTCTCTCTCTCTCTCTCTCTCTCTCTCTCTCTCTCTCTCTCTCTCTCTCTCTCACATTCTTAGGCATATTTTTTGCCACTTTCATTAATATCACAAGGTTTTTTTTATGCTTTTCCCCCTTCAAAATATTGTCTCCTTGTTTCATTGTGCTTGGTGAATGCTCTTAGTTTTTGTGATTATTCATGGTAACACTTTTTTTCCTTGTTCATTGATTAAACAATTTCCTAACTCTATATTTTGTTATTATTATTGTAACATGGTATCAGAGCAAGTTGGTTTAATTGTTTATTGAGTGTACAGGTGAAGGAGCTACCATATCTTGGAGCACTCCAATATCTGAGACTCTTGAGAGAGTTCTTTGTTAGTATTTTTTTTCCTTGACTAATCTGTTTAAGGAGAAAAAATATGATTTTTTTATAGGTTTGGCTGGTTTACCGCCAAACCCGATTAATCTTTGGTTACATTATTGACTTCCTTTGTGCAGGATTGCATACATTGTTAATTTTATTAAAATCTTAATTTTTATAACATTATTATTTATATCAATATCTTAATTTAATATTATAATATTTTCAATATTATAATATTATATTTTAATAGTATTACAAGTTTTTTTCTTTTTATCCTAGAATTTTATTTCGGCTCATACAAATTTATATTCTTTATTATTCTAATTTATAATATTAAAAGAATTAAAAGAATTTAATGTTATAATATTATTGTTTCTAATTTCGGTGCTTCTTTTGCTACTTCAAAAATAGAATGTGCTCTGCTCGTTCCATTAATCATTGCATACAAGTTTCATTGCATGCATTCTTTTAAAAATTCGTGCATGCAAGCATTTTTTGTCTTTCATGTCTGAATTTCGGTTACATGTTTAGAGTAATATCTCTGTCTCTCTGCCTTATTAGTATTTCAGTTTTTATTTATTTAGAATAATCTCTTATCGAAGCGGCATTATTGTTTTTACAAATTTTAGATTGCATTGTAAGTGATTCGGTTTCTTCATAAGCATTCTGTGGTTTCGTTTGTATGCAGCCTCAAGTTTGATTCTATGCATGCGTTGTTTTTGATATTTCAATCCTATTTGATTTTGCCTTATTGTTGCTATCGAGGAAACTATTCACCTTTTCACCCATCTAATTGATAATGCCCCACCGCCTTTCCTGTCTTTTTTATTGATCTTCTTGCCCTCAATCTATGTGATATTTCATCCAAGAAGTGGGTTCTTTTTGCTTCGTCAGTGGTACCTTTGTATGAATAAACGGGAAGCTGTCCAGCTTCTGCCTTTGATGATCTAAAGGTTTAGCATTGTATTTTTTTTGGTTTCTGTTCTCTATTGATTTGGTTCCCTTGCATAGCACGGTGGTTTACTTTTTTAGTTATTGTGGGCGGCTCTCAATCTTTTCTTCATGCATGCGCTCATTCCATGTGCATTTGCATGAACGATTCTTTTTTTAACTTTCCCAAGAAAAGCTTGAAAGTGCAATCTTTACTCCCTTTCTCGGTCAGGTTATGTGTATGATGGACTGCAACTAAGAGTCTTGCGTGTCCTGCGTCTCATTAATTTGTTGTTAACTTGGTAGTAGCGACTAAGATCTCTCCAAAGGTCATCTGCACTGAAGTTTTTTTTTTCCTTTGCTTCTTTTTAATAGATAAGGTGCCTTCACGCGGTTCTAAATCTTCATTTGTAACATCATCTTCTCGTTACATTGGTCGATAGTGGAGCAGGAAGGTTCCTATGTGCCTTCAACCATCTATCGAAAAAGGTGCCATCTTTGCCGTGCTTATTGTTTTTCATAGCATCTAGCAGAGATTCACAACTCTGTTGCTTTTTTTTTGTCTTCAACTTTTTTTTAGATCGGCATCTTATTCTTTCTTTTTATCTCTTTTCCTTCTTCTTTAAAGGCAATAGCAACTGTGTATATTTGGTTGAGTTTTTTTTTCTTTCCATCTGGTTTTCTTCGTCATTTCATCTTCAGTTTAGAGATACACATAGACAATGATTTTCTAACAATCTTCTAAGCTTTTTTGTTTGTTTTTTATTGTTCTTTCCTTCTCTTTTCAAAGCTCTGTTTCCTCTGTTTAAACGTGGCCATTGTGACGTGTCGCTAAGGCAGCTTCGTGCTGGTAATCCTGATATCATTGGGAACACTATCCCTACTCCTGCGTGTTTCTTCTATCTCCATTTAAGTCCCTTCTATCTGCATTTTTTTTTATCTTCATTTTCTGAAGTGCACTGTCATCTTTTATAAAGATCTTTGGTGTTTCGTAAAGTTTGGTTTTTTTTTTTGCTATCCACACCTCCTTAACCACTGCCACCGCCATCATTTCCACCCCTATCAAGAACTCTACCTACCTCCACTACCTTTGTGTCCATACCCTCCTTGGCCATGTGTGCTATTAGATCTCGTTTCCTTGTGCAATGTTTGCTGTTAGATCTTTGTTTCTTCTTATCGGCTTTGGTCTCCTTTGTTAATTTTTTTTTATCTGATCTGCAAAGCACTCCACCTTGGGGGAATATTCAAACTTGGGCACAATTTTATTGCTTGCTATTTTGTTTTTTGTTGGTTCATTTTTTATATCTCTGTTAGCATTCGGTAGACGACTTGTTCTTTCTTCATCCTTCGCTTTGTTTCTAATAGCAAAGCTTTAGCTTTGCCTTTTTGTTTTCCTATGTATGTGTTTATGTGCATATCGATTAGATCCTTATTGGTCTCTGCTTTGCATATGATGGTTTTGGATTAATTTTTGCTTTAAAAAGCTTTTGGTTCATTTAATTGAGTTTTGAAGGTTTATTCAATTTTTAAAAGTTTTTTCAGCATTGCCTTTGGCTCTCTGCGCTTTAGCTCTGTTCCTTTTTCCTTAGCTGCTATTTAATCTTAGAGTTTTTTGTTTTTTTTCAAGGGCATGTTCTTGTGGCCCAAATCGAATGCCACTGTGTTTTATTCCTTGCTATCCTCTCTGGATCTTTCCTTTTTAGTTTTTTTTTGCCTCTGTTTGTGTGTTTAGGAATTCACTATTTAGCTTTATCGAATCTTTTTTCCTTCCTTCGCTATCTCTTCAATTGGGATATATTTTGATCACCTTTTATTTTTGTTCTTTGCTTGACCTACTTTCTTTGACTGACGGTCACTTAGTGCAGTTTGCTTGTTATTTGGGTTTTAGGTTTAGTTTCTTTCATTTGTTTTGGTTTCTCTCGTTGAGCAATTTCTTTTGGCTTCTTCTAGTCTTCTAAACCCATGGAAAACCCTGGTGCTTTTAGTGGGCGTCTTGTTGGTTTTTTTCCCTTGTTTGTCGTTGTATGTATAGCCTGACTCACCTTTCTAGGGCTGGTTATGCTACTGGTGGGAGTGTGTGACTGCCGACACTGGATCCCATAAGATACCGCAAGCTCTTGCAAGTTTTTTGTCTGATTCCATATGCTCTCTTTCATTTAGATTTATCTTTTTTTTATTCAATTAATTTCAGGGGTACAGTTTATATTTCAAGTTAGTTTAATTTCTCTTTATGGGTTTGGCACCCATCGTGAAATCGAAGTTTATTTTCTCATTGAATAAAGTAATCTGCTCGGCTTAGCACATTTGAGTATATGTATGTTTAGTTCTTTTCAATATAAGCTTTAGTAGAAAATGATTAACATTGCTTCACTTATAAGGAAGAAAGTTTAGCACCGCATTTCTTCTTGCATCATTTTTTGCTTCATTTCTTTTTAAACATTACTTTTGTTTGTTTTCTTTGGTTCAAGGCAAGCTATGAAGAGCTTCATTCTAATAAGGGTTTCTAGTTTTTGGTAGCTGTTTATCTCTATTTAATAAGTGCATATGTCTGTTAGTTTATTCTTTTTTTTTCTTGTATTAAAAGTATAATGCGAGTTCATTTAATCTGGTTGTGTTTTTTTTAATTTGGTTTTAGCTCAAGTTTTTTAATTAAAGTTTTTTTAGTTAGATTCCTCTTTATTTATTTATTCTAGATCTAGCATCATACTTACCCGCTATTATCAATTTTCTAACATTTCTTTGCAGGTTTGAATCTCTTCTATTAACTTTTTAATATTTCAGTTTCCCTTCAGTTCTCTTTTCCTTTGCATGCACTAGATTTAGTGTTCTTTTCCTTTGTATGCAAGAGATGCTCATCGTTATCTATTAATTAATAACAACTTAACCGAGATCTGGTTGCTCTTAGTGCTCTTAGTTTTCTTATTTTTTGTTTATTGCTTTTCCTTGCATGCCTCATTGGCGTAAGCTTTTATAGCTTTCTGCCATTGCATGCAAGTGTATATAGTTTGATTTCAGTTCTTTTTTGTTCCCTGTTGCAGGTTTCTCTATTTATCCCTAGTTTAGATCTTCATTTTTCATCATGACTATCCTAATGCCAGAAATGAAATTAACTAGTACAAACTACCATGCATGGAAAACACACATGACTTTCATATTTAGATTTAGACACATTTTAGATATTGCCACTGATGCCAATTCTAAACCAGCAGCCTCTGCTCCTCAAGCTGACCAAACTGCTTGGCAGACAAAAAATGAGGAAGAACTTGGCTTAATCAAAATTTCCCTAAGTCCCGAGTTGTATGTCTTAATTTCTACTTGTATAGAAGCCCATCAGGCTTGGGACATCCTGAAAAATACCTATGACAGTGCAGATGAGACTCAAAAAATTCAACTTCAAGACCAACATGAGGACCTCGGGTATACTGATTTCAACTCTGTTGATGATTTCTTGCTCAAGTTTGATTCCATTAAAGTCTTACTAACTAGTTTACAAATTCCTCTTTCTGATTTAAGGACAATCCATATAATTATTTGTAAATGTTTGCCTAGACAGTTCCAACAGTTTATTACTAATATTTACTCTCAATTAGCTATTCCTTCTTTAGCATCTCAACTAACTTATGTTATTTTTCAAAATATGTTGCGTCAAGAGGAAGCTAAATTAATTCAGTTTGGCATACTTAAAACTCATGAACATGCATATGTCTCTAACAATAGATCTTCTAACACTAATCAAAATAACAATAGATCTTCTAACACTAATCACAATAACAATAGATCTTCTAACACTAATCAAAATAACCAAAACTATCAACGATCTAATAATAAAAATAATTTGAATAATAACTTAGGTCAACAATTTAATGATCATTACAATTCTAGGCCGTCCAATAACTATCATAGCAATAATCAGTCAAATAGGCCTCATTGCACCTATTGCAGTAAAGATGGTCATTTAATTCATAACTATTTTAAGAAACAAAAAGATGATCAACGTAATTCTCAAAATTACCCAAATAGAAAACCTAATGGAAATCAATCTCGTTCTGCTTTTACTATTAGTTTTAATGCTTCTAAACCACTTAAATGGAATATTGATAGTAATGCATCTCAACATGTTCAATCCCATAAGGAAGTCTTGGATTCTTTGCAACCTGATTCTATGCATATTCTTGTTTCTTTAGCTGATAATTATTGCTGTCAAGTTGAAGGAACTGGTAATGTTTCTGTTCCAAATGGTAAATTCCATGATGTGCTTTATGTTCCTAATTTGAAAGATAACCATACTTCTGTTTCCACTCCTAACATTAAGGATAATACTGATACTCTTCAAAAGGATAATGATGAACATGAAGATAGTAATGATACTCCTAATGATTTTGTTCCTCCTAGCAATGATGATAATGATAATGGTAATAATCTGTTTACTCCTCCTTCCTCTGATGTTGATGATATGTTTGACCAAGAAGAGGAAATTATATCTAACTTTATTGATGTTACTTTACAAGATATGTTTATTACTCAAGATGAAATTCATGATGATAGTACTAATCCTATGATTGCTGTGGAGGTTAATGATAATGATGCTTATATTAACTCTCATATTAATGCTTCATATTATGATGAATACACTACAAATTTATCTTATGCACTAATGATTGCATTTCTGATTCTATGACTCATGATTCACATTCTGATGAACATGTTAAAAATTTGGTTTATGCAACTGAAGATTGTATTTATGATTCTATGACCCATGATTCACAATATGATTTTTCCCAAAGTGTTACTGATTCAACACTAGGTGATCCCAATGATGGGCACTCTACTAGTGTTTTTTTCCTTATTGTAGGTTCTCAAGTGTTGATCCATCTTCATCTCTATTTTCTATGGGAAATGAACATTTAGAATGCACAAATACATCTCAAGAATTTCAATGGTCTCTTAAAGATTTGGGTTCTCCTCAACATGCTTTTCACTTTGCCAAAAGTCTTATGTACCATTCAAGCTCCGAAGCACAAGTTGAAGACATGCAAGATGATCAAGCCAAAGACATCCTAGTGAAGACTCTTTCAAAAGAAACATCTCAAATTCATTGTAAACATTTGGGTTTGATACCTATTGATGTAATTACCCCAAGTAAAGATTAAAGGGGGGTGTTAGAATTTAATCTTTCCTTGGTATATTTGTATTTAAAGGATAAACCAAGGTATCCTAATGTTTTCATCCTCTAGTCCAAGTGGGAGGACATGTAATATTTGTAATTTTCTTTATTAAGGAAAATAGATATTCCTCCTTATGAGGAATCCTACACTTGTCTCACACACTAGTGAAATGTGACATACACAAAAATGGGAGTTACAATGTAGCTCCTTTCTCACATCTCTATTAAGAGATGGCTCTCTTTCTCTCATCTCATGAGATTCTTCTTCTTTTTGAATATTGTATGAGCCAAGCTCTCTCTCTCTCTCTCTCTCTCTCTCATTCTTAGGCGTATTTTTTGCCACTTTCATTAATATCACGGAGGTTTTTTATGCTTTTCCCCCTTCAAAATATTGTCTCCTTGTTTCATTGTGCTTGGTGAATGCTCCTAGTTTTTGTGATTATTCATGGTAACACTTCTTTTCCTTGCTCATTCATTAAAGAATTTCCTAACTCTATATTTTGTTATTATTATTTTAACATTATTCCATGATCCTCTTCCTCTCTTTTGATAGTACCAAATGTGCACAAAGATCCACATGATCGACAAATATGCCCCCTCAAAGATTGACCATGGTGACCCTCAACTAAAGGAGTGGCACACTAAATGAGAGTCTCTGTCAGAGCACTAATCGTGCCTAGTGTATCCACATCTACATGTTCCTTCATAACGGAAGGAATACTAACATGATCCACCTGTGGCTTGCCAATAGGAACCCTAGGCATGTTAGGGTCACGATGTGTCCACTCTCTATCAAATGATGGCCTCCCTCCTCTACCCTGAGAATCTAGAAAGTCAAAATAATTTGGCACCTCCTTGAGTACAAACTCGCAATAGAATTTCCTCAAGAAATATATAGGAACCTCATGATTGTTACAGGGAGGGGAATCAAAGATCATCCACCATCTCTCCCAAAAGTTGTTTTTTATGTCTTCATTCAAGCACCAATGAATTGGGAACCTCCTTGTTGTAGTTCTAAGAGTATCAGTGTCCCTTAGTTTTTTAAATAGTTTTCAAATGTCATCTTTTGTGATTTTTTCAATTTTATGTCCTTATATGACAATTTATATGCATAATATTTTTTTTTTCTTCTCTTTTATCATGCCATAAATTAAGTTGCCCACTAACTGAGCCTATGTGGGTCAACATTGATTCCAATGATTTTGCAAGTCTTTCCCTTCCAGGATTTGCAACAATAGAATCTTTTAACCTCCTAATTAAAGATTCTAATTCTTTTTTCCCTCTTTCAACTTGGTTCATCAAATTTTCTTGTATTCCAGGAGGAGGTTTCTTGATTGGTGGAGGTGGTTGAGGTTCATATTCTTGGTTATTTACTTCATTCATTTGTTCATGAGGAGAAGATGGGGGATTTGTTTGATGGTTTTGTTTAGGAAGATCATTTCTTCTTGGCAATTAAAACAAAAGCAATTTTAAAATCTTAATTACACTTAAAATGCAAGAAAGGAAATTGTAACAAAACAAATTGCTTCAAAACTGAAATTTCAATACGAATAAGAGGCATGGGCTATAAAACCACTTACCTCATCTTCCGGTTTGAACTCGATGATGCTGTGGAGCCATTCTTTATCAAATTTGATGAATTGAACCAGCAAAATGTCTTTGCACACGCACTTTGGGAAGACCTCTTTCATAGCAAACATGGGTTTGTTGCATGAAAATGGGCCTTTGAAAGGAAACCATAAAATTTTATAGCTTTTTACATAGTGTGTGCACCCTATAGTGTGCACACACTGTGTTTTGAATTGCCCAAGCCCAAGGCTTGGGCAACCCAAGCCATCTCGCATGTGCACTATAGGGCGCACACACTTTAGTGCATACGCACTATGGCCGTTGGGGGGCCAAAAAGGAAAGTGGCACCTTTTTGGTCCCCCATCTTTGCATATATACCCATGAATTCACACGAATGGATTTATTCTCAATACAAAAGAAGATATTAATAAAGAGGTATTTAATTACTTTTGTTCTATTCTAAACCTTTCTTTAGTATCTATCCCTCTTGTTTCCCAAACTTTTGATTCTCTATTGTAAAACATTCCAAAAGTTCTTTCTCTAGAGGATATCAAGATTATGTGTAAAAATATCTTTGTATATGAAGTCAAGAAAGAAATTTTTTCTCTTAGTCCATGTAAGGCTCTGGGCTTTGATGGTTTTCCTTCCCATTTCTTCAAAAACTTATAGGATATTGTTGGAGTTGATATATTCTTAGCTGTTAGGGATTTATTCTCTAATGGAGGTATCATAAAATATCTCAACAATACCTATGTTTCCCAAGTGCCTAAAAAATGTGGAGCGAATAAAATAATAGATTTATGACCCATTAGCCTTTGTAACAACATTTATAATATTTATAGATGTTGCTAGGTATTAGCATCTTTTCCCTTTATAGAAGGGAAAAGGAAAAACCACAACATGTATTCTAGCAATAGTAGGAGTAGGGAGGATTCTTGTTCCAAGATGTGGTTCACTCATTAACCGAGGGTAAAGAAGAGCTACTTTGATATCCATATCTATATTGAAGGATCCTTAGGAATAGCAGTCAAAGTGGATCCTAAAGGATTACCTTAGGATAAAATAGCTATTATCTAGGCTTTAAACTTTTGATAGGATATGAATAGGATACCTTTTCTTGGCTTGGCAATTTTATGCCAAACCTGTTTAGTCGTATTATACTAGAGAGATATGAAACACAAAATTATTAAATACATGTAAGCCTACAATTCCTTTATCCCCATCCACTTTTTTTCTATGAACATATTATTCAAATGCATTAGGGATTTTGAGTTGTTATTTTTTAACATTTATAATTTATTGGTTATGAGAACATTCATTTTCATTATAGGAACTATTTTTCTGATGGACACTTGGTCCTACTTTATCCTTGCAACTCACACAAAACTGTCTTTATCAACCTATTGAATGAAAGATCTTTGCAATCATATGAAAATATATCATGGTAACTTGGATGAGATTCTATTGAGTCAATAACTTCCCCGCCCTCTCCTTCTACTTTTTTTTCTCTTAAAATCAACTCCTATGTTGATCCCTTACAACTAGGTGTTATTTTTAATGATCTTGAAACTCCTAATCATGTTCAATTGGGTGTAGATTTCTAAAAAATTTCCAAGAGCTAGTTATGAAAACCCAGCGTCACCCCTTAATTTCTGATAGTCATAGCCATTTTGAAGGCTCCTCCATTGTCATAAGGTTCAAGATATTGATAATTACTCTTCAGGGATAGCTACACAACAAAGAAAAAAATGTCTTGCAATGAAAACAACTCTCTTTGAGGTTTTGTTGATTGATAAATCATAGCTAAGTTTTAATTTAAACTTGAATGTTTCTTAATCTATTTTAATTTTTTTTTGTTTTCTAATTAGTCATTTTATGCTTTTAAAGAGGTTAAAATCCTTAGAAAACCTTAATTATTTAACCAAAAATATTTTCTAAAAAATTAAAATTTTAATTATGAAATATATATTAATTTTTATAATTATTCTACTCATTTATTTGCTTTATTAATTAAATAAATAATATTTATACATTTATTTAACACATTTTAAATAAAATACATGCCATAATTCTAAAATAATAATCCTGTATTTAATAGAAAATAGAAATATTCATTTTTACGTGTTACTTATTTAAATATATATTTATTATTAAATATCATATTTTGAAGATTTGATAGTTATTAAAATTATAAGGTAAAATAAGTGAACTATGTGAAGAATGCTTATTATTAGACTTGTTGTATTTCGAAAGGAAGGTCAAACTTAATATTTAATTTCAATGGCTACCATCTATTATGATATAGACAAAACATCTCTAAAGAAAGGTCAAGCTTAATGGCTACACTCCCTCCCACTTATTTTATTGATTTCTATTTTTAATAAAAAATTTCAATTTAAATTATTTGAGTAAATAGAGATTTGAGAGGAAAATGATACTAAATGTATAAATAATAAAATTAGTTGGGAGATAAGATTACAGGTAGTTTTTAATTGCTACATTAGAATTAGGTATGTTTTAATCATACTTTTATTTTAGTTATTAATTAAATAAATGTTTGTTTAATTAATTAATTTATTTTAACTTAATTTATTCTTTAAGTAAATAAATATTAAGTATACATTTTTTTTTTTCTATTACATTTATTCTTTTTTAAAGAGGGGTAAACATTTTTTTTTTAGAGTTATCGCTGATTTATCACTATTATTCTTACAATTAAATTAATTTGTTATTTTTATTCATTAAATAATTAATTAATTTCAGTTAATTAGTGTCTATTAGTTTTTTAATCAATAGTTGTCAACTTAAGGGTAGTACATGTATGCATGGTTTGGTGCCCCCAGTAATGTATACATGTTTGTTCATATTGTTGTCACCATATGTAGACCCAAAAACACATGGTTGGTATCGTCTAGTAAAAAAGAACATTTTCTATCCTTTTTACCTATTCGGTAGTTGTATCCAAAACTTGGCATCATCAAAGAAGTGTCCCTTTCCAATGTCTAACTAAGATCTTGTCTAAAGTCATTGAATTCAAATACTTGCCAAAAGTCAAACAAATTTTTCATATCATCCACTCATTTTAAATTGGCCGCGGCTATACTCCCGATAAAATGCACCATAAACTGATTTTTTTTTCTAGATTTCCATTTTAGCTGTGACTTCCAAATTTTTTTGGATGTTTTCAATTCAAAACAGATGCTGAAAATTTCACAAAAATCTGTTGTGTTTTTGGATTTTTCAAATTTGGTCAATGGTGCATTCTGTCTGGAGGATAGCCGCGTCGTTTTAAATTAGCCTCTTAATCCTAGCCATTCACATAAGGATGTTGCCCTAATGCTTATTCTAGCCCTAGCCTTTATCCTTCAAGTGACACATACCTCAACTTTGATCCAAAGCCTTAATCCTCATTTAATCCTAACCATCCATTACCAAATCCATCCTGACCATTGATTTTTATTTTGAACATTCTCTAAATTATAAGTTTCTCCTTCAATTTAGAAATCTCCTTTCATCACAATCTTATGCTACAGAATTTCATTCTGTTCATATCAGTAGTCTGTGACCTCTCACCATATCAAACCTAATATCAGTAGTCTGTGATCTCTCACCATATCAAACCTATCATTGTGTAGTGGTTTAAGTCCAAAGAAGCAAACCAAATAGAACTAGTTTAGCTCATTAAGAGGCGTGGAGATGGTTTGAGGTTTGATTTTTAGAACTCAGTTAGCTCATCAGGAAGCGTTGAGATGCTTTGAGGTTTGATGTTTATACATTTTCCTTTATTTTTATCTCAGTTATTTTCATTTTCATTAATATTTACAAAGTTATTTCTTTGACAGCACCAACTTCCCTCAAATACTCCAGAATTTACAAAGGAAAAAGTTAAGTTATGGCCGCTAAAAGAAATGGATTAGGGCTAAATGATCTCCCAGATAGCTTTCTGCTCATTGTTTTGAGCAAAATTCCCTTGAAGCAAGCAGTGCGTTCCTCCCTTGTTTGTAAGAGATGGAAATTTCTTTGGAAATCCTTACCCAGCCTTAAGTTCTCATCAACTGATTTCCCTTCCGCTTCATGCAGCTGCATTATTGATAATATTTTTGAGCATCACTCAGGTTCCCTTGAACTTTTTGAGTTTAGCGCTACCTTGTCATATGAAATTAGAAACAAGATTTGTGAGTGGATTGGCCTCGCTGCTTTGAAAGATGTGAAAGAGATTAAAATTGAAAAGAACAGCTTAAATTTCTTGTTTGTTAAGTTTCCCACATCAATTTTTTTATGCCGCAGCCTCACATCTTTGACTGTCAAGGATTTTCTTCTCAGAAATGTACCCAACAATTTTGAAGGCTTCACTTGCCTCCAAACACTCAATTTTGAGAAAGTTAACCTAAATGACAAAATCTTTGAAATCATGTTGCAGTTGTGTCCAGTGTTGAAGGTTTTAAGCATTCTTAATTGCTATGGACTCGGGAGATTAAAGATATGTTCAGACAATCTGATTTCCCTAAAAATCTCCTCTCAGATCGATGCAATAATAGCAAATTGCCCAAGATTGGTGAGCCTTGTATTAATAAAAAGATACGGTTATACGGTTGAGATGGAATTCTGCTTGCCGGCATGTTTAAGCTTATCTACAGACACAATTACTTTGGTGAACTTGATTCTTAGGCACGATGTATCGTTTCTAAGCGAATTTCCCAACTTAGAACAAATGTGCATAGACAACGCCAACTATTCTAAATTGGTAAGTTTTTAAATCATATTCTGCATTGGTTATTTCTGATTTATTGCTTCCAGCATGACATCGATTTGTTGCGCTACTGCATTTTCATTTTAATATTAGAGTTGAGGAAAATCATTGGAACATTGGAACTCATGCATTTCTGGTTATTATGTTTGATTTTTGTATTTGAAATTCTTGCTTTGCTCTATGGATGTAATGCAGCCGTGGGATAATGCCCTAATTCCAGAAATTTCAGCATCTTCATCACTGGAAAACCTAAAGCAAGTTCATCTGAATATGACCCGATTTTACGATCCTACTCCTTTTCTTGACTATTTACTTCCACGCGCTCCTGCCATGAAGAGTTTATTGATTTTCCGAAAAAAAGGATTCGATGGCACTAAGGCTCAGCGATTTTTCAACAAGGTATTGAAGTTTCAGCGAGAATTTAAAGACATCAAGATTTTCTTATCGCGAGATACTGTAAAGGAAGGGAGATGCCTCAACTGCAATCTTAAGGAATTTATTTGATATGTGTTGGTGAAGAAGAACACAGATATCTCTCTGGGTTTATTTAATGTTTCTCTATACAGCTTATTTTGATTAATTTTGAAATAAAGGCGAGGAAGTATGTATCAAATTTTATATGAACTTGTTCAGCGAAGACTAAATTTTAATGATTCAGCGAATCATTCATATTATATTTTCTACCCACCACTTTCTCTTATTCAAGGTATTTTTAATTTTTCTGATCATTCCGTTTAGTGCTTTTACTGTTTCGTTTTTGTTCAGCAGTCTTGTCTTTTGCTGTTCTTACGGGAGAAAAATTACAGAATATTCAGCAATAAAGCTTCCACACTTAAATGATTGATATGTTTATTTTGTAGGTGGATAGAGTGGAGATAATTTACACAGACTATAAAATAAATAGACAGATTTATAAATTCAGTGCTACAGCGCCATTCTTCTGTAATGAATTCTTACATCTTCTTAGAATGCTATAGCATTCTTCCTTCACTCATGATCCATATTGATGATAAAATGCTTCCATAATAGGCCATTCTAGATTGATAGTGAATCCTCTAGAGTTTTCTATAAGTCTCACCTACTGCCCACATACTAGCAATAGTTTAAAAGTATATGTCTATGGTAGAAATTACCACATATCTCTAGAATGTTCCAACATGTGTTCGTTATTTCTAATTATGTTTGATGCGAGTATGGTGATGGATAAGACATTTGATTACTTAATGAATAAAACTTGGAAGCTTTTCAGCTTTGATGGTCTGTAGCCTGTTAATTCTGTTAGTTTGTAATTCTTCCACAGTCAGTTCAAACTGTAGTCAATTAGAGTCGGCATGTGCTAAGAAAAGACAATGGCGGAGAGAGAGCAGAATAAATGATGTATAATTTAGTAAGGGAAGCCATCTTTGATATAAACGACAGGCTTTGGAGTGTGGGCACAGTCCAATTTGATTCGAGCTTCGGCTAAATTACATGATCGCATTGGTTGCACGTCATAGCCAAACCTTTTGCGTCATTCATCTTGTTCGAAGGTTTTCCAGGGTTGAGTGAACTGGGTGAAATTGGAATGGAATGTTGAGCTTATCTGCTTCCCCTGCGAGCACCCGCGCTGTCTGATCCAATGCCTGTTTGTGTTCACTAACGGCTGTGATTCTCAGATTGGGCGGACGCCATTGCGGGCTGTTAGAGAATGCATTAGCCATGCCCATTAGATTGGATCACAGTCATTGAGATCGATGACGTGGACAAAATCTTCCCCTTCCATGGCTTCCATTATGCCCTGGTTTGCTGCTGCGTATGAGACCTTGAGAAATGGGCAGAGATTGAAGAGCCTCTGGCGGACTGAGAACTTGTCCACCGACGATGGAAGGTGAGTACAGTTGAGAGCTTTGTGGAGAATAGGCCAGGCCTTTGTTTGAGAGGAACACAAGGAACATCTAGAAACTTTTTTGAATTCTCCTGTTGTTCCAAAATTGAACTTGGACCAGGAGACAACACAAAGGGAACATAATTTACCTGTAAATGCTCAAAGCCAATTTCTACCTATCTTGCCTTGGCTGGGACTAGATGGAGAAACAAATACAGTTATGCTGAAAGCATTAACACGACGGGTCTTGGGTATTGTCATGCAACATTCTGAAATTTTGGAGGATGATCTCATTAAGCAATTGGATATTTTGAATCCACAGAGTGCCAGAAAGTTGCTACAGTTACTTGAGTTGGATAACCATCTTCATCTGAAGGAAATGTGCCAGTCAAAGAGAACTCTACCAAACATATTGAAATGTCTGATTGGACCAAATTTCAAAAAAAAAAAGCAGTCATTACTATGCCAATCCAATGAGTACGTCAATGTTATAATATGCAGCCTTGAGAGGATCTTCTCAATTCTCTGCCTTACAGGTTAATCTTCTGTTAAGAGGAGATAATTTTTGACTGGAGGGTAGTTCATTTTTCTGTTTGTGAATTTCAGCAAGCAAGATGCTAATGGACACTAGAGTATGAAGAGAAAAGTTGTGTTGAATGCTCTTGATGGATTCCTGCAAACTACTGTATTCTTATGGGAAAATAGCTTTCAAAATGTTTACGTGGAGCATTTGGGCTTTCGTTTATGTAAATGAATGCAGTCTGCACCATTATTGGTGTGAACCACATTTGTAAACAAGGCCATATTTAGTGCTCATTCATTCTATGGAAGAATGTCCAGCTTTCTCATACATGAATTTTTTCATAGAGAATCTTCATCAGTTCTCACATTGAATCCATATGTTGCTGGGCCTAATGTGAGCTGTCTGGGATGTGGACTTTGTTTCTGGTTGGAAATAATATCATCTACGTCCTTACTTGTTGTTCTGAGCACAATTATACTTCACACTTATATGCATGAATAAGTGGCTTCTGGCGACATTGGACGAGAAGACCCTCCCTAGCTAAAGAGGGAGTGTTGAATTTAGCTTCGGGAGGATCACAATAATAATTCAAGTTTGTGGAAGAAATTGCTTGAGGGTAGTAATATTTGGCAATAAGAGTGAGGACAAATCTAGAAGCATACAAGATTGCATTCAAGGGAGAAAGAAAATAATGCCTCCAATTATGGAACTATGTTGAGAGTTGATATCAGAATCAGAGGGAGTCTGACAATCCATTATAGACAACCTTGGAAAAAGAGGTCAGGAGGTTGATGCATGAACTTGAGCTTTAGAGGGAGTCTGACACTTTATCTATCAAAGGAAGCCTTGGATGAGAAGGTCAGAAGGTTGATATCACATTTAGAAGAAGTCTGATGAACCATTAGAGGAAGCCTTGGATGAGAAGGTCAGAAGGTTGATATCACATTCAGAAGAAGTCTGATGAACCATTAGAGGAAACCTTGGACGAGAAGGTTAAATGTTGATGTTAGTACTCAAAGATTCAGAGGGAGTCAGTACAACATCTAGAGGATTTGCCTTATTTGATTTCCAAGGATATTGGTCACATTGATACAAAGGGAGTAAACCATATCGAGATGGTTTCCCTAGTGACCAGGAAACATAATTGTGATTCAAATGATGAAATTCTATGTATGTGAACTAGAAGGCTTTTATGCAGATATCTAGGTCATGATATTCCTAGATAGATGGTTGGGAATTCAAGAAAAGAGGGTAATGCAGACTAAAGAACAAAGACACGACTTCCTCATAGAAGGTTGATATTAGATTCAGAGGGAGTATAATAGTTCATCTAAAACAACCTTGGACGAGGAGGTGAGGAGATTGTTACAAGACCTTAAAAGAAGCATCCAGAAGACTATGATCATGAGATTGAGTCTCATGTGTGCTAGCTAAAATGATATTATGTTATCTCCTACATAACTTGGGGTTCATCTAGAGTGATGCAAACTATATAAGAGATATAGTGCATAAGTATGCTATTCAAAGTACATTATCCCTACAGAACATATGGCTGATATTCTCACCAAGTTTCTTGCTAGAGGTAAGGTTGTCTACCTTCGAGATAAACTTGGCATGTTGGAGAATGAAGCCTTAGATGAAAAGGAGTTTCATCTATTATCTTGTATGTTATTGCATTCTTCTCCTTGAGAGAGAAGTCTAAGGTGAAAGCCCTTGTTTTCCACCCTTTGGGATGAGCCATGATGGATCCACCCTTTGACATGAGTCAAGGTGGATTTCACGTGTGTGACTTCAAGATTTATGGGCCCTCCTGTGAACATTGGAGAAAGGTGATGACTTATCAACAATGAACACTTGTATTTGATGTTCTCTTTGTGTTGTCTCCTGGTCCAAGTTCAAGTTTTGAAGAACAGGAGAATTCAAAAATGTTTCTAGATGTTCCTTGTGTTCCTCTCAAACAAAGGCCTGGCCTAGTCTCCACAAAGCTCTCAACTATACTCACCTTCCATCGTCGGTGGACAAGTTCTTAGTCCGCCAGAGGCTCTTCAATCTCTGCCCATTTCTCAAGGTCTCATATGCAGCAGCAAACCAGGGCATAATGGAAGCCATGGAAGGGGAAGATTTTGTCCATGTCATCGATCTCAATGACTGTGATCCAATCTAATGGGCATGGCTAATGCATTCTCTAACAGCCCACAATGGCATCTACCCAATCTGAGAATCACAACTATTAGTGAACACAAACAGGCATTGGATTAGACAGCGCGGGTGCTTGCAAGAGAAGCATATAAGCTCAACATTCCATTCCAATTTCACCTAGTTCACTCAACCCTGGAAAACCTTCGAACAAGATGAATGATGCAAAAGGTTTGGCTATGACATGCATCCAATGCGATCATGTAATTTAGCCGAAGCTCGAATCAAATTGGACTGTGCCCACACTGCAAAGCCTATCATTTATATCAAAGATGGATTCCCTTACTAAATTATACATCATTTATTCTGCTCTCTCTCCGCCATTGTCTTTTCTTTGCCCATCAAATCAATCCATTGGCGCTCTTTATGTGTTTTCATCATCATGTCCATTCATTTTTCCTTTCAAATCTTGGAGTTTGGAGAATTCTTGGAGGAAATTTGTCGCATTAAAATGTGTGGGTGAAAGAGATGGCGTAGGGTGGAAGCAAGCGATGACAATGACAAGTGATTGAGTGGGTATCATTTTGTCCACATAAAAACAATGGAGTTCTTAGCCGTTGAATGCAAAATTCACGCAACCCCGAGAGTAAGCAACAAATTGAATTATCGACAAATCTTTATTCACTTTCAAACATTTTCCTCCATATCATTTCTATTCTTACACATTTGCAGTCTGGCTCTGATACCATGTTGAATTCCAGATCACTGCAAATGTATTAGAACTGTCGTAAAAATATGTACTTTCCAAATGCATCGATCTCTTGTATATATACGTGGTAAAGACAAGAAGATACATGTCTCTTCATGGAACATGTCTATTCATTAATCTAATTTATTAACTTAACTATATAATCATTACAAGAATAAATAAAAGATTAACTTCATATATATATGTATATTAATATAAATAATATCATCTATTAAATATATATATATATATATATATATATATGTAATTAATATAAGTCAATTCTTATTATATAATCAATTTTATTTATCTAACCGATGCTACATACATCAATAGTTTTGATGGTACCACTATTGATCAACTCTTCACATTTCACCGCTGGAGAAATAACAATTTATACTTGTATCTTCAACAATATTATATGAAATGGAATTTGCAGTCAGGGACTATATATATATATATAAACTACTACAACAGAAAAAACCTAACGAAAACTAGCTGCGTATAAGGGGAACTAAACATATATCTTATTATGTTGGAAATGTTTGAATTGCAAATCTTCTTCATAGAAGATCAGATTGCAGGTTGCAAAAAATAAGAAAAAACCTTATGTTCTGTTTAGTTTTTTTTTTTTTTGATGAATAGAGGCCTTTGCTATTAATATAAAATATTAAAGTACAATATTCACAAAAAAGAGCCAGGGGAAAGAATCACCCCGCAAGTTCACATGGCACTTAGGCCGGAAACAAACAACTATTCATAAAAAAAAATATATAACCAAAAACCCTCAAGTTGCGAGAGCAGTAGCAGAAGAGGGAGGAGGATCTTTATCATTAGGATTGCCCCAGACATTGGGTCCAAGAGTCTGATTAGGAATTGCCTAACCATCTTTTGGATCATATTTTTCAACTTCTCCTTCCTCCCACCTAGGTGAGATAGCCAGCGCCAGGCGAGGGAAATTTTCTTGATTATCAAGAGCAGAGGTCGAAGGCTGAGCAAAAGCAATAGCAGTGGAATCAATCACAGGAGGCCAACCAGAACCCACATCCCTCTGAGGAGGAGGGGAGGCGGAGCGGTGATGCCATTGTCGCGGAGTCGTGGAGTGTCTGGCAGAGGAGCTTCGGCTACGACGTCAACCCCTGGGCGGCATACAGTCAGCTGAGAGAGAATCTAGAGGCACCTGAGCAACAGTACAAGGGGCATTGCCCCAGTGCTGGAGCAACTCCTGCAAGTGGGCAACCTCCAGGGCCACTTTATCTTCTTGCACCTGAATCTACATCATTACATTATTACAAATACAAGCCTTATTAAAAAGAGATACACAATTATCCCGAAAACTATGAGAAAAAAGCATAGTGTTTCTATCTTTCCACAAAGTGAACACAATTTTCAGCCTAAAAGTATGCCATATCTGGGTGTACTGGGAAGGCATTATGGGAGAGTCACCAAGAAGAGCCATATGCCAAGAAAAAAGCTCTAGCCTAAAGGGAGCAAAAAAGTTGTGAATCCAACCCCAATAGTTTTGGGCATGATGACAGAACCAAAAAATATGCATGAGTATCTCTGAGTGACCACAAAAAGGGCATTTAGGGTCAGGAACCCCCATATGCCGGAGTCTAGCTCCCAAAGGTAGGCCCTGGTATAACAAACACCAGGCAAAATGAGCAATTTTAAGCTCAGTAATAGAATCCCAAACAGTACAAAATCTCTAGCCCCAGATCTTCTGAGAAGAAGAAAGATGCCAATGCTAGTTGAGAGAATCAATCATGGGCAAATGAGGCATAAGCCAAGAATACCCAAGCTTAGGCTTGTAGCTGGTGAAAGGAGTGGCAGGATACCACTTCTAGTCTTTCCACCATGGTCTAACTGACTGAATTCCCAGTTTATGCAAGAGGTGAGGTGAGATGGCAGAAACCAGTAAGTCAAAAGTTTGACGATCTGGGTGGATGAGTCAAAATTGAACCCAGAGATCATCCTAGGATCGGAGACTCACAGTGGCTCTGGAAAAAACATCCTTGGGGGTTTGAATGCCACGCTTGTGAAACTGAAGAGCACTAACCCCTTGAATTTTGGAAAGAGGAGTCCCCTGCTGAGCAAGGAGAGGAGACCACCAAATGTTCTGCTGGTTGAAAGAAAGACCATCCTGAAAACCATTCCCAGCCCACCGAAGCCAGGGCTTGATAGAATCCCAGGCTCTCCAAATACTTTTGGTGACAAAAGTACCCTAGATCTGGACAGGCTCGCTCATAACTAGCAGAGTTTGAAATCCAATCCCCTTCTAAGCAAGCTTGTGAAGAGGAAAGCCTGAGGAAATGTAGTGACGAAGTAAAATTTTCCAGGATTCATTTCCTGTGAGACATCGCACAACCCATTTGGCACAAAGGGCATGCCCTTGCTTTTGGGTATCAATTAATCCAAGCCCTCTAGAGGACTTTGGAAGGCAACAAAAGTCCCAGGCAACTCTGTGGAAGCCCTGGTGGTCAATGCCAGAGGCCCAGAGAAAATTTCGAAGAAGTTTCTTGAGCCATTTGTAGGAAGCTTTGAAGGGGCCCAACAAGAGGAGTAATAAACATGCGTGGTAGCCAAGACTTTGGAGCAGATCTAAAATTTTCTTGCGAGGGAGAGTGGCTTTGTGATCCAGTAGGTAAGCTTTTTTTCAATCTTAGCAAGAACTGCATTCCGTAGATCAGTAGGATTGCCTTGAAATGCAAAGGGAATACCCAAAAAGTGGAATATCTCCCCATGTTGAATCCTTGTCCAGCCAAACTGAGAAAGCTAGGAAGGCTCAGGAAGAGCTGACTATTTGTAACAAAGGGTTTTGTGCAACTGAATGGCTGAGCCAGAAGCCAAGCAAAAGGTGTCTAAACACTACAAGGCTGCCTTGATATTCTCTTCATCCTTTGCTAGAGTGAGGAAGAAATCATCGGTGAAATGGCCATTGACAAGCTGTTGGGAGGAATCCGGCAAGGAGATTCCCCTAACAGTTCCCATGGAAATGGAGTGAGCTAACAGGTAGCTAAACCCCTTAGCAGCTAACACATAAAGAGCTAGAGCCAAAGGGTAACCCTGTCGAATGGAACAAAAAATCCCAAAGGTGGAAGACTGGCAACCATTGATGGTAATGTAGGCAGAGGCGTCATTGAAGAGCATTTGCACAGATTGAAGAAATCTTGGGCCAAAACCCATAGCGTGAAGCATCGCAAGGATAAAATGCCATTCAATATGATCATAAGCTTTAGCAAAATCAATTTTGAGAAAAAGGGCTTTCTGGTGAGACTTACGAGCCCATTCCATACCTTCCCAAACAACAATGATGTTGTCAAGAATAAATCTTGACTTAATAAACCCTATTTGCTTAGGCCGGATAATTTGTAGAAACATGTGTCAGATCTTGAGAGCCAGTGCTTTCGCAATGATCTTGTAGGAGACATTGAGCAAAGTGATGGGCCGCCAGTTACAAATGTCCTCAGGATCCCCAATTTTGGGAATGAACTTGAATTCCCCTGGTTAATGATATCCCCAAGAGATTGGGTATGAAAAGCTTCCAAGTGGACCTGGTGGAGATTCAGACTAATGGCATTCCAAAGGGTTTTGTAAAACTCACAGGGGAAGCCATCATAACTAGGGGCTTTATCATTAGCCATGGAGAACACATCTTCACGAAGATCCTGCAAGGAAAGCAGTTGGTCATAAAAGACCCGCTGAGCAGGGGAGACAAACTAAGGAACCACCGCGATGCAATCTGCAAGAGCTTTCTCACTGGTAGGGGAGCAACCCTGAGTAGAATAGACCTATTCATAGTGACGAAAAAGGCTTGCAAAACATCAAGAAGCTCCATGAAAAGGGAATGACCTTCTCGGATTCTAGATATGCCTGTACTGGTATGCCGAGGATGGAGGGTAGTAAAAAATTCTTTTGAAACTTGGTCTCCAACCTTTAACCAGTGTAGCTCTGGGCTCCTCTGGTAGCATGGTTGTCAGCCACTTGCTTTTGGTGGCATAGCTTGGCAAGATTGAGTTGCATCTCTTGATTGAACGGGTCCTAAGCTAAAGCTTCGGTGGAAACACAAAAAGCTTTGGTGTTGACATCATAGGCTTTGCGATGATAGTTGGCCAATTGCCTAATATAGATGCACAAGAAATGAGTCATATGCCTGATGGCGTCATTCCACCATTGAATCCATCCTATCAAGTGGGTGGGTCTAGGCTAGGGGTTCCAAACCCGATGAATGTGGGCCACAGTAGAAGGATGATGAAGGACATAAGTATTAAAGTAAAATTCCATGGTGGGAGGCCTAGCCTTAGCTATCTGCCAAACAATATTAAATTGGATGGGAAAGTGGTCTGACAAGGTCACATCAACAAGAGGAGTGACCGGTAAGGCTTGCGTGTCAGAAAAGGAGAAAAAAGATCGAGCCGAGATCATAGCATGATCAAGCCTTTTATGAATTCTATCAGAAGAAGCCCTGTAATTAGACCAAGTGTGCCAGGCCCCATCAGAACGGCGATGACCCACATTGGGATCAAAAAGCCCTAATTTATTATGCATGTAATACTAGGCTTCTCTTTCACTAGCTATCCATCAAAATGGTACAAAACCATCCTTGTCAGACACCATCTCCACCATATTGAAGTCCCCACAAACAAGCCAGGTAGTAGGTGGCAGAGAATCCGCAAGCCAACGCCACAGGTGAGATCTCTCAACAGCATCATTTGGAGCATAAACATTAACTATGCCAAAGGAATGATTTTCAATAATGAAATTGGCCCAAACAACCCATTGCATGGGATCAGAACCATGGCTAACTAGAAGGGAATGCCAACAAGGAGAGAGGAGAGTAACAACTCTGCCTCAGCCAGCCTTGTGTTGAGAACAAAGAGCAAGGCTCTTAGGCCAAATAACTTTACAAGAAGCATCAAGCATGAAACTTGAAATCTTAACTTCTTGGAGGCATAAAAATTCCAGATGACCAAAACGCTTACACAAATCCCTGACAAAATATTTTCTATGTAGGTCTGTCAACCCACAAACATTCCATGAGATGTACTTCATGGAATAACAATGTCATCCATTCCATCCTCATCCCCAAGGGAGTCAAAGCTATTAGACTGAAATATCCTGGGGCAAAACCAGACCCAAAAAATTATAAAGAAATATTATGCCGCTTATCTTGCATGCCTTTGAATTTAGTCTCAGTGCGCCCAGAAGGGCTACGAGAGTGGGGGAAAGAGCTGGAAGAAACAATCTCAACAGCTATCGGAGGCATGCTGGCTAGAGGAGCGGAAGCCTAGGCAGTGAAAACATCTTTCCCCTATGAGACAGGGTTTGAAACTTTGATAACAGGGGTTTCCAAGAAAATTGTGTTATCAAAAGGTGGCGGCTGGGAGGCAGGAGCTGAAATAGGCTTCTTGTGGGGCTTGTTATAGCAACCGATAGTGACCCATTCATCTTTTTAACCCTCTTCTTTCTTGCCAGCCTCAGTTGGCTGTGAACTAGAATCCTTGGGAGGAGGCTTGGTACGAGGCACTGCCAAAGGGTAGTCCTTAATCTTATGCTCCGTAGATTGACACCGATAAAAAGTATTGGGAAGGTTGAGATAAAGCACCTTCTGGGTGAAGGTGGTATCACCAACCTAAATCTCGATGGATTCTTTGAGGTCCCGAGAAAGGTCAACCTCAACATAGAGCCTCTTTTGAGGCCGCGAATTAAGAAAATGGTCATGCTCGACACATATAACCCTATCGAGCTTCTATGCTATGGCTTGCATGAAAGGCCAACAAGGTAAGGGAAGACTAGGGAACTCGACCCACACTGGGACCTTGAGCTTCTTGTCATCAAAGATAGAGAAGTCACGAGACCAACATTGGAAGATTAACAATGAGGCCCTAAGGTTCCAGGGACCTTTGACAAAAATAGCATCCACATGGGATGGGTTAGAAAATAGGAAAAGAAAAAAGCCTTTGGTAAGGCTCTGAATGCCTTCCAGGCAGATTCCATGAGGAGTCCAGTTCTTCACAACCCAGTCCTTGAGAACATGTTCAGGGGGGTTGCAACCCAGAAAATAGCCAATCAGGGCATGCAATTCAAGCCAAGTGCATACATCATTGAATTCATTAATGGGTAAAACAATATTAGGTTGGGCCATACCTCGTGGAATACTTTGGGCACAAACTTGCGGGGATGTTTTCTTGGCGGTGCCATTGTTATCCAAAACCACATCAGCACTAGCATCAACTGCTTGGTGGGAAGTGGTCAGGGCCAAATATATTAGGCTATTTCCCACAATAACTACAGTATGTGCAAAGGATAGGACTGCAAAAATGGACGCAACATAATTCCAATATGTCTTTAATTAAATAACTTTTCTCTGTCCTTGCGCCAATGGATTGATTTGATGGGCGAAGAAAAGACAATGGCGGAGAGAGAGCCGAATAAATGATGTATAATTTAGTAAGGGAAGCAATCTTTGATATAAACAAAATGCTTTGGAGTGTGGGCACAGTCCAATTTGATATGAGTTTTGGCTAAATTACATGATTGCATTGGATGCATGTCATAGCCAAAAATTTTGCATCATTCATCTTGTTCGAAGGTTTTGCAGGGTTGAGTGAACTGGGTGAAATTGGAATGGAATGTTGAGCTTATCTGCTTCCCCTACAAGTACCCGCGCTATTTGATCCAATGATTGTTTGTGTTCACTAATGGCTGTGATTCTCAGATTGGGCAAATGCCATTACGGGCTATTAGAGAATGCATTAGCCATGCCCATTAGATTGGATCATAGTCATTGAGATCGATGATGTGGACAAAATCTTCCCCTTCCATGGTTTCCATTATGCCCTGTTTGCTGTTGCGTATGAGACCTTGAGAAATGAGCAGAGATTGAAGAGCCTCTGGTGGACTGAGAACTTGTCCACCGACGATGGAAGGTGAGTATAGTTGAGAGCTTTGTGGAGACTAGGCTAGACCTTTGTTTGAGAGGAACACAAGGAACATCTAGAAACATTTTTGAATTCTCCTGTTGTTCCAAAATTAAACTTGGAACATGAGACAACACAAAGGGAACATAATTTACCTATAAATGCTCAAAGCCAATTTCTACCTATCTTGCCTTGGCTGGGACTAGATGGAGAAACAAATACAATTATGCTGAAAGCATTAACATGACGGGTCTTAGGTATTGTCATGCAACATTCTGAAATTTTGGAGGATGATCTCATTAAGCAGTTGGATATTTTGAATCCATAGAGTGCCAGAAAGTTGCTACAGTTACTTGAGTTGGATAACCATCTTCATCTGAAGGAAATGTGCCAGTCAAAGAGAACTCTACCAAACATATTGAAATGTCTGATTGGACCAAATTTTTTTTTAAAAAAGAAGTAGTCATTACTATGCCAATCCAATGAGTACGTCAATGTTATAATATGAAGCATTGAGAGGATCTTCTCAATTCTCTGCCTTACAGGTTAATCTTCTATTAAGAGGAGATAATTTTTGATTGGAGGGTAGTTCATTTTTCTGTTTGTGAATTTCAGCAAGCAAGATGCTAATGGACACTAGAGTATGAAGAGAAAAGTTGTCTTGAATGCTCTTGATGCATTCCTGCAAACTACTGTATTATTATGGGAAAATAGCTTTCAAAATGTTTACATGGAGCATTTGGGCTTTAGTTTATGTAAATGAATGCAGTCTGCACCATTATTGGTGTGAACCACATTTGTAAACAAGGCCACATTTAGTGCTCATTCACTCTATGGAAGAATGTCCAGCTTTCTCATACATGAATTAATTCATAGAGAATCTTTATCAGTTCTCACATTGAATCCATATGTTGCTAGGCCTAATGTGAGCTGTTTGGGATGTGGACTTTGTTCTTGGTTGGAAATAATATCATCTACGTCCTTACTTGTTCTGAGCACAATTATGCTTCACACTTATATCCATGAGTAAGTGGCTTCTAGCGACATTGGATGAGAAGACCCTCCCTAGCTAAAGAGGGAGTGTTGAATTTAGCTTTGGGAGGATCACAATAATAATTCAAGTTGGTGGAAGAAATTGCCTGAGGGTAGTAATTTTTAGCAATAAGAGTGAGGAAAAATCTAGAAGCATATAAGATTGCATTCAAGGGAGAAATAAATTAATGCCTCCAGTTATGGAACTAAGTTGGAGTTGATGTCATAATCAGAGGGAGTCTGACAATCCATTATAGATAACCTTGGAAAAAGAGGTCAGGAGGTTGATGCACAAACTTGAGCTTCAGAGGGAATCTGACACTTTATCTATCAAAGGAAACCTTGGATGAGAAGGTCAGAAGGTTGATATCACATTTAGAAGAAGTCTAATGAACCATCAGAGGAAACCTTAGATGAGAAGGTTAAATATTGATGTTAGTACTCAAAGATTCAGAGGGAGTCAGTACAATATCTAGAGGATATGCCTTATTTGATTTCCAAGGATATTGGTCACATTGATACAGAGGGAGTAAACCATATCGAGATGGTTTCCCCAGTGACCAGGAAACATAATTATGATTCAAATGATGAAATTCCATGTATGTGAACTAGAAGGCTTTTATGCAGATATCTAGGTCATGATATTCTTAGATAGATGGTTGGGAATTCAAGAAAAGAGCGTAATGCAGACTAAAGAACAAAGACATGACTTCCTCATAGAAGGTTGATATTAGATTCAGAGGGAGTATAATAGTTCATCTAAAACAACCTTGGATGAGGAGGTGAGGAGATTGTTACAAGACCTTAAAGTAAGCATCCAGAAGACTATGATTATGAGATTGAGTCTCATGTGTGCTAGTTAAAATGCTTTTATGCTCTCTCCTACATAATTTGGAGTTCACCTAAAGTGATGCAAACTATATAAGAGATATAGTGCATAAGTATGCTATTCAAGGTACATTATCCCTACAGAACATATGGCTGATATTCTCACCAAGTTTCTTGCTAGAGGTAAGATTGTGTACCTTCGAGATAAACTTGGCATGTTGGAGAATGAAGCCTTAGATGAAAAGGAGTTTCATCTATTATCTTGTATGTTATTGCATTCTTCTCCTTGAGAGAGAAGTCTAAGGTGAAAGCCCTTGTTTTCCACCCTTTGGGATGAGCCATGATGGATCCACCCTCTGACACGAGTCAAGGTGGATTTCACATGTGTGACTCTAGGATTTATGGGCCCTACTGTGAACATTGGAGAAAGGTGACAAATTTTCAACAATGAACAGTTTTATTTGATGTTACAAGGTGACGATCTTGTAATGGACATTCATTATGGAAGATAGTTATATGTCTGTGCACATACCATAATAGGGTTATATGTAAATGGAATGTAATGTTCTTATTTACTATATCCTTGTATCACGATCTAAGGTGATATGAAAATTAGTTATCATGATCTAAGGTGATTCCTCATATCAAGGTGATATGAAAATAAGGTATCACGGTCTAAGGTGATTCCTCATATCAAGGTGGTATGAAAATTAGGTATCATGATCTAAGGTGATTCCTCATATCAAGGTGGTATGAAAATTAGGTATCACATGTCAGGTGATTACTCATATCACATGTTAGGTGATTCCTCATATCACATGTTAGGTGATATTGAAAATTGGGTATCACATGTTAGGTCATTCCTCATATCACATGTTAGGTGATATTGAAAACTGGGTATCACGTGTTAAGTGACTCCTCATATCACATGTTAGGTGATATGTAAAACTTGATATCACATGTTAGGCTTGGCATGACATGTTAGGTGATACTTCATATCATGAATTATGTAATATATGATTTCTTAGTACCCATATGAATCATATTAGGATCCTTCTGAACTTAGTATTACATATGGATTGGACCCTATGAAACATATCACATAGTAACATGTCTCTACATAAACTTAGTATCCATATGACATACATCATGAGACATATTGTCATTAGACATATCATGGATATTTATGAGCTATGGTGAACATCATGTGATTTGATATTCTTGCATATACCATATCTCCTGATATCATAGTGGGGTGATATCTCCTCTCTTTCAAAATTAATGATTTATTACCTTGATGGATTTTATCTTCCCTAGCTAAGAGGGAGTGTTGATGTATGTAGCATCGGTTAGATAAATAAAATTGATTATATAATAAAAATCAACTTATTATATATACATACATACACACACACACACACACACACACATATATATACACATACATGTATATATACATATACATATTGATGCAGGAGCATCCTGGGTGTAAGAGCAATCTTGCATCACCCAAAAATATTTCTATTTTTGTATTCAATAAGGGCTATTTTGTGCAGAGCTGCTATTTATAGAAATTTACTATTTTTGGTAATTTTCGTATGTGCTCAGAATGATCTTATTTCTTTCTTGGAGGTTCATTTTGGTCATATAAGTCTGCCAGTAAAGTTTCATTGCCAGATCAAGTGTATACTGGAAGATATTGAAGATTTTCGGTATTGGCAGTAGGGTACAGAAACTTTGAACTCAGTTTTGAAGGCTTTAGAGGCCCCTGATGAGGTCAAAAATTTGGGTGACAGGCGCTTGCGTTGGTCAAGCCTGTAGAGCGCTTCGTGGCATTTCCGAAATGGGGTTATAATAGCCGAGCGGGTCAACTGGTGATGACTTATGGTCTTCGGAAGTTGGGCCACCTGGAATGGCAGAAAATAATTTTCTTCAAAATTTCTGTTCGGGTTTCAAAGGTTATCTTGAGCTGACTATGATGTAATAAAATGTAAAATAAAATAATTCTAAGTTGGTCGGCCTTATTGGCTAAAATTCTGGAACCTTCCTAGGCGGTGGAAAATTGCCTATATAAGGAAGGCTGTATTATTGTCTTAGGCAGTTCAGAATAGTTCTGGGTATTGATTCGAGGCTTTGTCCTAAAGAATATTGTAAGGGAATGCCCATGTGGCTTTGCATATTGTAATTTTGAAAGTTTGTAATTCCACATTTGTGGAGATAATAAGAAGCCAATTTTCTGTTCTTGCATATTATTGTTGTTGTTTCTCTATTTCTGTTATGTGTTTGTGGCATTAAGGGGAGCACCCTTCATCAGGTGGTATCAGAGTAGGAGTTCTTGAGTGTATAAACAGATCACTGACTGTGAGGCAGTTTGCACCAGGACCGTGGCTAGGGTTTCAGCGCGCATCGCGAAAATGCCTGCACGAAGGGAACGTGGCGGAAGAGCTGGTGTTGTAACACCTGAGGTTAGAGAGCTGCAGAGACAAGTGCGAGCATTACAAGAAGAGATTCGTAAAGGAATGAATCTTAATGTCAGAGACAAAAGCGAGGATGAAGCCGAAGAAGAATATCAAGAAGGAGAAGCTGAAATTGTGAACCAGGAGGAAGAAAGACTTTTTCGGGCGATTTCCAAGATTGGGAAAAGACCTAAGATCGAGGTTCCTACATTTTCTGGAAATCTTAACCCAGAGGAATTGATCGACTGGATCAATGAATGTGAGGAATATTTTGAGTATGAAGATGTTGAGGATCCTGATAGGGTCAAATTTGCGAAGGCCAGACTGAAAGGTCATGTGAAGATCTGGTGGCAAGAAATTCAAATGGAGCGAAATAGAAGAGGGAAAGATAAAATCACAAGATGGGATCGGATGGTGGATAAATTGAAGCGACAGTTCATTCCTGTTGATTATGAACTTGATCTACTAAAGAAAATGCAAAGTTTGAAGCAAGTAGGAAGATCTGTTCAGGAGTATACAGAGGAGTTCTATCGACTCCTCATCAGAACAGGCCATGCAGAAGCTGATAAGGAGAAAGTTGCCCGATACCTTAATGGGTTATGGCCAAGCATTCAGGAGGAGTTGAATCTAGTTCGAATGAGCAGTATTGAGGAGGCATACCAATTTGCCCTAAAAGTAGAGGAAAAGCTGAACAAGAAGTTCGAGAGCAGACAAAATGGAAGAGGTCACGGTGGACGATCTGGTGGATGGTCATATGGTGGCTGAAATGAAGATCTGAAAAAGAAGGATGACGCCAGTAGCAGTCAAAATCAGCGTGGAAATAATTCCAATCGCTTCCAGGATCAGAATAATAGAGATCAGAGAGGAAGAGGAAGAGGACAAGGATCTGGAAGAGGAGGCTTCTGTGGAACATGTTTTCACTGTGGAGAAGAAGGTCATAGGGCATTTGAATGTCCTCAATGCCAAGGCAGAACAAACAGAAGAAATGAAGTCCAGGCCAGAGTTGCACATGTAGATGAAGATGCTAGATCATCAAATTCTGAAGATGCTGAAAGAGGAGAAACGTTGATTAACAGAAGAGTCCTGTTGAGTGGTGAGAATGAACCTGAGCAGAGGAGGAGCCTGTTTCGCACCAAGTGCAAGTGTGAAGGTAAATGTTGTGATGTGATCATTGATAGTGGAAGCACTGACAATTCAGTGTCAGAAGAGATGGTGACAAAGTTGAAGCTCAAGAGACAGAAACACCCAAATCCATATCGGATTGCCTGGGTACAGGATGACCACAAGGTCATGGTCAATGAACAATGCCTGGTGAAGTTCAAGATTGGCAGATACCAAGATGAGGTATTGTGTGATATCATATCTATGGATGCATGTCATATGTTGTTGGGTAGACCATGGCAGTTTGATAGATGTGCTGTACATGATGGTCCTGCGAATACCTATTCTCTGACAAAGGATGGAGTGCGGCATAAGTTAAAACCATTGAAGGAGACTGAAGAAAAGGTATGTGGTAATGCACGGATAACTTTTGTTGATGGAAGAAATTTCCTAGATGGTATGAGGCATGAGCATGTATGTTTTGCTTTAATTCCAAAAGTTGGTAAAGAGGAAGTAGAAGATGTCCCTGTAGAAGTTGTAGATTTGTTGAATGAGTTTTAGAATATTGTATCCGATAACATGCCTGATGGATTACCACCAGTCAGGAAGATGAGTCATCAGATGGACTTGATCCCAGGAGTGAGTTTGCCGAATAAGGCAGCACACAGAATGACACCTGCAGAAAGTGAGGAGTTGAACAGACAAGTACATGAACTGTTACAGAAAGGATTGATCCATGAGAGTCTGAGTCCCTATGCTGTACCAGCGGTATTAGCACCAAAGAAGAATGGAGAATGGAGGATGTGTATAGATTCCAGAGCAATAAATAAGATCACAATCAAGTATAGGTTTCCATTGCCACGAATGGATGATATTATGGACTGTTTGAGTGGAGCTGTGTATTTCTCAAAGATAGATCTGAAGAGTGGATATCACCAGATTCGGATCAGAGAAGGAGATGAATGGAAGACTGCCTTCAAGACAAAGGAAGGACTATATGAGTGGTTAGTCATGCCTTTTGGGCTAACCAATGCACCGAGCACTTTCATGCGGCTCATGAACGAGGTTCTGAAATTTTTTTTGGGTAAGTTTGTCATTGTTTACCTAGATGATATTTTGATCTTTAGTAAGACATTGGATGAGCATATGATGCATATTCATATGGTATTTAAGAAGTTGAGAGAAGAGAAATTGTTGATTAATTTGAAGAAGTGCAGTTTTGTGAAGAAAGAGTTAGTGTATTTGGGATTTGTAGTTTCAGCAGAAGGTCTAAAAATGGACCTAGAGAAGGTACAGGCTATCCTTGAATGGCCTACTCCAAGGAGTGCTACTGAGGTAAGATCTTTTCATGGTCTAGCTAGCTTTTACAGAAAGTTTATCAGAAATTTTAGCAGTATTTGTGGACCCTTGACTGAAACAATGAGAGGGGATAGAAAAGAGTTTAAGTGGACTAAAGGAGCAGAAAAGAGTTTTCAATTATTGAAACAAAAAGTTACAGAACAACCTGTTTTAGCACTTCCAGATTTCAATAAGGTGTTTCAAGTAGATTGTGATGCTAGTGGTACTGCAATAGGAGCTGTTATGAGCCAAGAAGGTAAACCTGTTGCTTATTTCAGTGAGAAGTTAAATGATGCCAAGAGGAAATATTCTATTTATGATCAAGAATTTTATGCTATAGTTCAGGCATTAAAGAAGTGGAGACATTATCTACTTCCTAAGGAGTTTTTTTTGTATACTGATCATCAAGCTTTGCAATATTTGAATAGTCAAGGAAAATTGAATCAAAGGTATTTGAAATGGGTTGAGTTTTTGCAGAGTTATACATTTGTTTTGAAACACAGGAGTGGAAAGTCTAATAGGGTTGCAGATGCTCTTAGCAGAAGGAAACTATTGCTGACAGAAATGCAGATTGAAGTGATTGGGTTCAAGGAACTCAAGAATTTGTATCCAGAGGATCCTGATTTTGGTGAAGCTTGGAAAGCTTGTACAGAACTTGTTACTCTAGACAGGATGAAATGGTTGGATTTCATCATCTAGGATGATATGCTATTTAGAGGGAGTCAGTTGTGCATTCCATGAAGTTCTATGAGGGAGAATCTCATCAAGGAGAAGCATAGCGGAGGATTGGCTGGACATTTTGGTCATGACAAAACCCTTGGTTTGGTTAGTGAGAATTATTATTGGTCATAGTTGCAGCAAGATGTGAAGAAGTTTGTACAGAGTTGCAGAGTATGTCAGATGGCAAAAGGAGTGAAGCAGAATACAAGGTTGTATCAGCCATTATCTGTACCAGAGAAGCCTTGGGAGGATATCAGCATGGATTTTGTTCTTGGTTTACCGAGGACACAGCGGGGACACGATTCAATTTTTGTGGTAGTTGACAGATTTTCAAAGATGGCACATTTTATTCTCTGCAAGAAGACTAATGATGCTGTTCATGTAGCAGAATTGTTTTTCAGAGAAGTAGTGAAACTTCATGGTTTTCCAAAGACCATAGTTTTAGATCGGGACACTAAGTTTGTTAGATATTTCTGGCGTACATTGTGGAAGAAGTTGAAGATAGATTTGAAGTTTAGTTCATCACATCATCCACAAACTGATGGACAGACAGAGGTGGTGAATAGGAGCTTGGAAAATTTGTTGAGATGTTTGGTTGGAGATAAGCCAACGGGATGGGATTTGATTTTATCACAGGCAGAATTTGCATACAATAATTCTGTCAATAGAAGCACTGGTAAATCACCATTCCATATTGTATATGGAAGTAGTCCAAGAAATGCATCTGAATTGAGGAAGATAGATAAAGGAGAAATAAGTAGTGCTGAAGCTGAGGATTTTGCAGAACACTTGAAGAACATCCATGAGGAGGTGAGGAAGCATATTACCAAGATGAATGCATAGTATAAGGCTAAGGCAGATGAGAAAAGGAGGTATAAAGAATTTCAGGTTGGTGATGAAGTCATGGTTCATTTGCGGAAGGAGCGGTTTCCAGTTGGTACATATAACAAGCTGAAAATGAAGAAGTTTGGACCATGTAGGATACTGAAGAAACATGATTCAGGAAACGCATATGAGGTAGAATTACCTACTGAGCTAAATATTTCGCCAGTGTTTAACATTTCAGATCTGACAGAGTATCATGAAGGAGGTGTTGAAGATGAGATCACAGCAGCACAGTGGAGTATTTCAGCAACTAGTTTAGACACTAAGGAGATCGAAGATATACTGGACAGTCGTGTTGGCAGAAGCACAAGGAACATGACATATGAAGAATATCTGGTCAAATGGAAAGGATGACTTATTGAAGATTCATCATGGCTAACAAAGGAGGAGGTTAGCTGTCTTGGTTTTCCTCTACACACCTGAGTCGTGGCAGGGTCACTTCTCAAATTACCCCAGGTGTCTGATGCAGGAGCATCCTGGGTGTAAGAGCAATCTTGCATCACCCAAAAATATTTCTATTTTTGTATTCAATAAGGGCTATTTTGTGCAGAGCTGCTATTTATGGAAAGTTACTATTTTTGATAATTTTTGTATGTGCTCAGAATGATCTTATTTCTTTCTTGGAGGTTCATTTTGGTCATATAAGTCTGCCAGTAAAGTTTCATTGCCAGATCAAGTGTATACTGGAAGATATTGAAGATTTTCGATATTGGCAGCAGGGTACAGAAACTTTGAACTCAGTTTTGAAGGCTTTAGAGGCCCCGGATGAGGTCAAAAATTTGGGTGACGGGCGCTTGCGTTGGTCAAGCCTGTAGAGCACTTCGTGGCGTTTCTGAAATGGGGTTATAATAGCGGAGCGGGTCAATTGGTGATGACTTATGGTCTTCGGAAGTTGGGCCACCTGGAATGGCAGAAAATAATTTTCTTCAAAATTTCTGTTCGGGTTTCAAAGGTTATCTTGAGCCGACTATGATGTAATAAAATGTAAAATAAAATAATTCTAAGTTGGTCGGCCTTATTGGCTAAAATTCTGGAACCTTCCCAGGCGGGTAAAAATTGCCTATATAAGGAAGGCTGTATTATTGTCTTAGGCAGTTCAGAATAGTTCTGGGTATTGATTCGAGGCTTTGTCCTAAAGAATATTGTAAGGGAATGCCCATGTGGCTTTGCATATTGTAATTCTGAAAGTTTGTAATTCCACATTTGTGGAGATAATAAGAAGCCAATTTTCTGTTCTTGCATATTATTGTTGTTGTTTCTCTATTTCTGTTATGTGTTTGTGGCATTAAGGGGAGCACCCTTCATCACATATACATATACATATAAATATATATATATAAATATATATATACATATATATATATACATATATATATATATATATATGTATATATATATGTATATGTATATATATATGTATATATATATATGTATATATATATGTATATATATACGTATATATATATACGTATATATATATATATATGTATATATATGTATATATATATGTATATATATGTATATATATATGTATATATATGTATATATATATGTATATATATGCATATATATATCTATATATATGTATATATGTATATATACACACACACACACACACACACACATATATACCTATAGATATATACATATATATATATATACGTATATATATACCTATATATATATACATATATATATATATACATATACACACACACACACACACACACACACACACACATATATATATATATATGAAGTTAATCTTTTATTTATTCATATAATGATTATATAGTTAAGTTAAAAAATTAGATTAATGAATAGACATGTCCCATGAAGGGATATGTCTCTTCTTGTCTTTACCATGTATATATACAAGAGATCGATGCATTTGGACAGTACATACTTTTACGGCAGTTCTAATACATTTGCAACGATCTGGAATTCAACAAAAATAGATAAATGGTGCATTAGAATTGTAATAAAATAATTCAAAAATTATGTACATCTCATGTGAGCCAATAACAGTGAAATTTAAATTCAATTTAAAGGGAGTTGTACCTTTGTTAATTTGTTTAGTCTAGGGTTGCAAGGTTGTGGACGTTAGGTAGGTTATGACCATCGCTTCATAATCGACTTTCCTTTCTCAATCAATAAAATATTTCTTTTTTCACATCAAAAGCTCACTCATTCATTTATCCCTTTGCATCTTGGTTCTGAATTTTGTGCTTACTCCAAATATTTGCTTACTAGATTTCTGAGTTGTAAACAAAATCTTGTATCGAGATTATATCCTCAATGGAGTGTTTTTCTCCATGTTAAAACATCAATACATGCAAAATTAGTAATGCCCAGAAATTATACATACAAAGCTGGAAGAAACGCCACACATAAGTCTACCCAAACAATTGCGAAAAAGGAGAAAAATGTGCAAACAAAATTACATGCATAGAAAAGAACATACCTGTGCAAAAAATCACAATGTGTTTTTTAATGAAAATAAACACTTGGATATGGAAGATACATTCTTAATAAGTGTCTTCACAACTTACAAGTTTCAGACTTCAAAGGCACAAACAAAAATAATAGCTGGCAACCGCAAAATGAGCAGTTGATAGAAGGTAGTGGAAATATTGTATCTACAAAATATGATGCAGTGTCAATTAAGCATTGACAACTTCAATATCATGCAGTATTATTTGAAAGCATAAAGTTTCAAGAAAATGGGCTTTTCTCACTAAGTTCGAAGTGTAAGTCTTGTTTTGAAATTAACTCAAAAATAGGTTTTACAGAGACTCAAACTCAAAAGTAATAGATTTAGATAAAGCATTAAGTTCACCAACAAAGAGCAGCTAAAATAGAAAGGGGAACATACACCTAGACAAGCTAAAACCTACATCACATGAAATAGAAAGAGAACCTAAAAAACCAACAAGTTACTACCATCCTTTCAGAATTTGGATGGATTCTTCCATCTTTTTCTTCAGCTCTGTCATTTTTTCTCTAGTTCTAGACCCTGGGCCTTTCCCCTTTGTGTTAGGATTCTGCATGGCGTCCCATTCCTTCTTCTCCAGCATGTCAACCAATGAACAAAGATTATTGGTAGTAGACTTCATGCCTTCGATCGAATTCTCGAGAAGGTTTTCCAATGATTTTTCAAAACACACAATCGTGACCAATAATTTAAGAGGGCATAGAAATCCTGAGAGTGATCATAGTCTTTACTCCTATTATTACTTTTCTCCAAAAGATTCTGATACTTAGCCTCAAAGTCAGTATTCTGAGCCTTACCGTTTGGTTGTTGGAATTAACCTGGAATTGGAAAATGGGAATTGGTTTCCCTTCTAAAAAGTAAATTCCCAATTCCAATTCCGTGCCTCAATTCTAATTCCAGGTTCTGAGATGGATTGGCTGAATGCTCATTTTAGACCAAAATTAGAATTAGCCTATACCAATTCACCAATTCCCATTTTCCAATTATGGAAAAATACACGCTAAATTATTATATTTATTTCCATATTTGTTAATATTTAATATTTGATTTTTTTATATGATAGAAGTATACTAGTAGTAGCATGCTTTTGTGCATACAACCTGCACTGATGGGAAATTAAATTTTTAAAAATGTGAAATAACCATTAATAATGTAGGAATGAAATCAAAATTATAGATGGTCAATTCAAATATTTGTGAAAAGAGAAATAACAAAAAAAATAAATTACATTTAAATTAATCAAAAACATTAGAACTCTTGATACGTAGATGATATCAATGTCTGTTGGCCTCATGGTCTAGATAGGTTAGAAGAGTTTCATGCTCACCTCAACAATTTAGTTCCTTGCATATCTTTCACAAAGGAGATCGAGTCCAACAACCGCTTATCTTTCCTTGATGTCTCTAACCTCAAAAAACCAGATGGCTCCCTAAGTCGTCGGGTTTTTTTCAAAGCCACCCACACGGACCTTTATCTTCACGCTTCCTCTCACCACCATCCCAACCAAAAGGTCAACATCCTTAAAACCCTTTCTTTAAGAGCCTATTGGATTTGTGACGATGATAATTTAGACCATGAGCTCAGAAATCTCCGTCAACTTTTCAAGTGGAATGGCTATATGGACCAAAAAATCTGCAAAGCTTTCCACTCAACCAAATCCTTCTTTCTTTCCTCCTCCAACCCTCTTCCCTCTCACCCCAAGGCTTCCCCGTTCATTTCCATTCCCTATGTAATAGCTATCTCCCACAAAATCTCCAAGATTTTGGGTAAAAAAGGTGTGCAGGTGGCCTTCAAGCCCTTGTCCACCTTAAGGAATTGTGTTCTCCCTATTAAAGACTCTAGAGACATCTTCTCAGAGTCACGGGTCTATAAGATCATGTGTTCCTATGGTACTCCCCATATATAGGTGAAACCAGTCATTCCTTCAACATCAGAATCAAAGAGCATGCTGCCAATATCAAGCACAAGTGTGTTCTTAAGTTTGCGCTTGCTGAGAATTCTTCCTCCACTAAACACCACATTTGTTTAGCGGATACTCAAATTGTTTTCAAGGAGGAAAACTTCTTCAAAAGGAAGCTCAAGGAAGCCATTGAAATCAACAACCACCCCTGTAACCTCAATCGAGATGATGGTTGGAGCTTAAACATTTCTTGGCATCCTTTGTTATCTTCCCTCAAAAACCTCCCTCATCTAGACCCACCTTCCTAGTCTTGTCTTTTCTATCCTTTTGGTACATTCCTCCTTCCCCTCCCCCCTCCCCCTCCCTTCTTCCATTTCCCTCTTCCCCCATCCTGCTTGAGGATCTTCCTTGGCCTTTTGTTAGTTTACCACCCACACCCCAACCCCTCGCTCTCTCACCCTCCTGCCCTGGCCCCCCTCCCCTTTCCTAGTGGGTGGCGCCTCTTGCCTTCCCCTTCCCCTCTTTTGTTCTTTTGCACTTTCCCCCTTTTACCTTTTAGTTCCTTTTGTTGGGCTCATGTGTGCATACTCGTACACACCGAGTTGCCTTCTTCTTTTTTGTTTTTGTTCTCTTTTCTAATTGTATATATACACATGTATACATATATGTCTATATGTATGTGTATATATACACTCTCTGTTATTATTTGGAGTTGATTTAAATTATTTGGTATGTATTTGTTTACTCCTTTTGCTTTTATTGGCGCCTTCTCTTGTTTTATTAGACTTGTTTGTTTGCTTCTTTAGTCTATTATTTTTTAATTTTTTCTTTCTTTTGTTTTCTCATATATATATATATATATATATATATATATATATATATATATATATATATATATATATATATATATATATATATATATATATATATATATATATATATATATATATATATATATACTAGCACACTCTTTTAGTGATTTTTTAGTTTCTTGAATTTCTTCTTTCTTTTTATTTTTTAGTTTTTGTAGTCTTTTAATTGCCTTTTCCATTCTTTATTTTTATCCTTTTGCTTTTATTGTATTCGCTGACACTCTTTTAGTGTTCTTAAATGGAAGCACTTCCATGTTAAGAACATTTAGCCCTCCCAGTAGGTAGTGTGTGGTCATGTCAAATGCCTTGGGTAGGTCCCTGGCTTGAATCTGGCTTTTCTCCTCACTCTCCCCCTTTTCCCACCCTCTTTCTACACTTTTCTGGCATTCTAGACTGAGATCCTGAAATCTTTGACTTCAGGGTCAAGGTCGACCTTCCAGGTCAAGGTCGACCTTGAATTTGATGTAGGTCAAAGTTGATCTCGACCTTGACCCAAGGTCCAAATTTCAAGGTTCCCTGATTTTTGAATGTCAGGTTTCAGAAAGATTTATTTTCCCGCTTTCAGGTCAGCGATTTCAAATTTTAGAATAGTAAACTCTTAAATTATATTTAATCTAGGTCGATTTCTAGGGGTATGGGCCCAATGAGAATTTATTTCTCATATGTCGGCCCTCTAGGAGTTTGTGCCCTAGATTTCTATTAAAGGAATCCTTCCTCTCTCATTATAATCAATCATCAATCAAGCGTGAGAACATCCTTTGTCATAATATCTCAAGCACTCCATTCTTCAAGCAAGCATTCTCAATCAAAGAAGTACTCAAGCCATTATCATCCATTCAAGCATTCAAGTTCTCCATTTAAGATCAAGGATTCAAGCATTCAAGCCTTTGAAGGAATTTGGTGCAAGCATTCAAGATTCATCATTCAAACCCTAGATCTATCCATCATGGTGGTGTGATCTTCCTTCAATATCCTTTGTGCATCTTTGAGATCTATTATTTCTCCCTTCAAGGTGGATTTCAAGCATACAATCATGGAGGTTTTGATTTACATTTGTTGATGTTGTGTCCTAGCTTTCATATCAATATAATTATTTACATTTCAAATACAATTGCATATCTATTGAATATCATAGCTTCGTTGTTAGATCTACTTCTACTACTTGCTAGCATTCTCTATTTCAATTTCATTATTAAGGTTGATTCCAAACCAGGGTTTGACTAAGGCAAACCCCTTATCCTAACAAAAAAACTCTCTTTTTCTTGCAGGTATACGTGTGAGACAGCGAATTGCAGTTTAGATCCAAGTACGCTTTTTGGTGAACTCTGAGATCCGCGAATAAAATTTCTATCAGAGCTGTTTTAGGTCAAGGATGAATTTTAGTGGGGGTCAAGATTGTACCCTGGGGTACAATTGTATCTCAAACCCTAAGGTCAAGGATGACCTTGCTACAAAAGACAAAAGATTTATGGGTTTTCTGTCTTTGCATTTCTAGGCCAGATTTGGTTGCAGAATACCCAGAAACTGAACACAAACATCAGAAAATAGTGATTTCCGCATCCACCTCTTTTCAAGATAAGTATTCCTATTTTATTAAATTTGCATGTCCATAACATTTTCCATTACATATTTACATCCTTGCACATTCCTACATTACATTTTGGTGGATACAC